>JAJONR010003372.1:0-87029 GCA_029582245.1 Solanum etuberosum | reverse complement strand
ATAGCAAATATTTAACTTTTTAAAATATTTTTATGAGTTCAGTACTTTTATATATATTTTAAATTTTATTAGTAAAATTTTTGACTACATCACTACCTACGATGTGTCGGTTTCATATCATCATGGGGCACATAGCTACATCTCCATGTAGTCCACTACGAAGCTAGCGGATTACCTTAAAGGTTAATACTTTTTAACCTAAAATATGGAGATCATCATGTTTGTTACTTTTAATTTATATAATGTTCTATATAGTTTAGTTATTAGACGTCGAAAAACATATATAAAATATCCACAAAGTGCACGTCAAATATTGCAAAGTCAAAATTTTGGTTGGGAGATATTGAATGCTCTGAAGAAAGCGTGATCAAAATTAACCAAAATTGACTTTGGAAAAAGTAAACTTAAATAACAAATATTTTAGGGATACAATGAGTACATTATACCCTTTCAAAGTGCTCGTAGGCAAAAAATGCCTTAAGTTCCATTATAATTTTTAAGTACACATTGACAATTGATTTCACGTTATAAATATTTTTGGACAGAAAAAGTATATTATTTTATACCATATGTAAGCAAAAAAGAAGTGTTCCAAGTAGAATTTTAAGGGCTTGTAAACACGTTGACAAGTTGGGATTCTTTTAATTAACATTATTATCTCTTCTGATTTTCAACAAGTTATATGCTTTCACTAGGGAAAAAAAAATCTTTTCAACTTGCATCCTATGCTATTTTTATTTGAGAAAAAGGCTAATTTGTGTTATTATTTGTTAACGAATGATATAGATGAGCTAAATTTTTAACAGATGAGCTAGATGAGTCTTTTCTCAAAGTTCGATGACATATTTGAACCTTTTCTCCTTAAAAAATGATTTAATTAATAACATGACCCAATCATATTGACCATGTGTAAGAAATGATTTTACCAAATCGGATTACTATTTTCAGTTAAAAAATAATGGCATGAATAAGTCTTTTCTCAAATAAAAATGACATAAATGAACCAAACTTTCAACTGATGTCATAGATGAGCCTTTTATTATAGTTCGATGACATATTTGTACCATTTTCTCTTTAAAAAAATTATTTTTTGTTAATGCGGAATGAAAGGAATACCAAGAATAGACAAGTGTAGTCCCCATTTAGTTTCAAAATTGGTATATATCAGCAGGTGAGGCATTTATACCCTTAAAAAAAATGAATTAAGAAAAGTTGGGTGGTGTTATTCTCCTTATATAATAATGGACTTGTTGAATATGTCAACACCTAAAAAACAATAAAAAGGGATAGGAATAAATTCCCTTTGGACAAAGAAAAATGTCTAATTCATAATATATAGTCTCTCAACAACATGAATCTGATATTTACATACTCAAATTCTTTCATTTAATTATTATTTGTAATAAGAGCATATATTAGCAGCTCACCGACTTTCACAAAAAGCAAAACATTGTTAATAATTAAATACCCCACTTGGATTGTCTTTCTCTATTCTCCTGTTATATATTGAGCCAAGTTTAATAATTATATGCCAATTTTAAGGTAGTAGTTACACTAAAGGACCGTTTGGTTTGGTTGTACTAAAAGTAATACCCATATAAAAACCAACAAAGGTTATAGGCAGGATATCTAAGGGATCCCACTAAATTTAGTGCGTTTTATTTTGATTCCTCTTGGATAATTAGGTCATTAGGATCGGTTACTATTTGAGGAGGTAAAGATTACAAGGAAATAAAAAAGTACAAGGGGTAATTAGAACTAAATATAATTTACGAGGAATTTGAATAAAACAAGTTAAACTAATAAGTAATAACTAGAGGTTAGCGGTGCATGATAATAATCAAGCTTCTTGATCCCACTTAAAGTGGTTGTTAAAATTAATTATTGTATGTTTTATGAGACAGAGTGTTGCTCGATCAAGAAAGTGCATGTTCATAAGATAAAAATAGAAAAAATGAGTATGTTGAGATGGATATGTGACATACTAGCTTGAGAGATATAAGATTAGCCATGTATGAAGATATTCAGGATAAGTAACCTTCGTGGTGGATAAGATGAGTAAAACAAGACTGAGATGATTCACACATGTGAAAAGGAGATGCGCAAATGTCCCAATGAGAAGTAGGTGTGAGAGGTTGACTACGGTAGATCTGAGGAGAGGTAGATGTAGACCGAGAAAGTATTGAAGAAAGGTGATTAGACAAGACATACCACTCATGTAGCTTATCGAGGACATGCATGACTCGATAAGGAGATCAAAATTTAGGGTAGCAGGTTAGTAGCTAGGTAGTCGAGTTTAGGTTTCCTTATTATAAGTTGCATTTTTTTTACTCTCCTACTATCTAATTCTTCAATTTTATTATTACATATTATTTTCTTTGCTTCAATTGTCATATTATAATTTGTTGTTGCTACTGTTCTTTCCTCCATTTTTTTCCCTTCCATAATTGATATGACATATTTTACTTGAGTCGAGGGTCTATGAGAAACAACATCGATCTCTATCTTCACAAGATAGGACTTAAACAGCTTACACACCACCTTAGTCAAACCCTACTTATGAGATTATACTAAATATATGATATTGTTATTATTATTACTAATACGTAATGCACCAATCTAAATATTCAACAAGAAACAATTTCAGCATTACATAATCTCTTGATAACTAATTCTTATTAAACATAACTAATATCTGCATAACTTATATCTAAATCAAAAGACCCTGACTTTACTATGATCGTACTAGGATAGAGATGGTGGTGATGTCTCCCAGCCGGCCATATATCACCGTAAAAAAAATAGATACATATATTTGAAAGTATATTTAGGGATTTTAAGAACAGGAAATCCACAAGGGGCCTTAGGGTAGCTCAATAACTAGATATTTTTGAGGTGGAAAAGTGTGGGTAGTACCATCGACCCCATATGGGGGTGACAAAGCTAGCATGGCTCTTTCTTTGACTAAAAATTAATGAATGAAAGAGATCGATTTAAAGAATTAATTAAAAGTAACTTTAGGTGTGTTACCACATGCTTTTAAGTATGGTTCTTCAAATTCATTTGTCCCCTTACTCCATACCATATATATATGCATGAACAAAAAAAAAGGTGAAATTAATTATTCAAAAATGTGAAAATAATGTTCCATACTTAATTAAGAAGAAGAAGAAAGAATGGATATATACATGAACATGCATCATACTTTATTAATTTTGATAATAAATGATGACTCCTGTATTTTTATTAACTTTTTTTTTCTTCATTAAGATAAATTAGACTAATAAATATTAGAATTATTTTTTGAGGGATTAGGAATGAGGAATCACTCATCATTTCCCAGACAGAATGACCTTTTCTTATGATAAAGTATTAATTAAGTGGACTTCCTAGTCACCCAATTTTTTTTCGTTTTTTTAATTAATCTTATAATCAGAACTTATATATATATGCTTTTATGCGTAGGAGTCAACGTGTTTACGTTATAAATTCATGCACCTTCCCAATCATGCAGCATAAGATAAGAGAAAATACCACGAATTTCCTAAGGTAAAGAATATTTGGTTAATTAACTTATATATAATGATAACGTAAAAAAAATTACATTATCATTGTGTTGATTAAAGATGCCGACCAAAGAGAATTAACTAGTTTAATTCTGATGTAAATAGATTTATAATAGGAAATATCCTTTATCCCAGGAGGGGGAGGGGCAATCTTTCATTTGGGTCGAACTTTTGATTTGTTTTATTGATACAAGTATATATTTCGATCTGAATCAATTCATAATGCATATACATATATATCATATTCCGTAGGCTTTAGCAAACGTCTAACCGGTTATATTTGGAAAGACACTAAAAGGGTAAATAGAAGTTAAATTTAAAAAATCGAATCGAACGGATCATAATTTTTGTAGAAATATATATATATATATATATATATACACATACATTCTTTTCTAAGTATACAAAAATTAAATTTAATTGTTTTCCAGATAATAACACACCAACACGTAAAGTATAAAGGATAAACATTGATGCGACTCAATTTAAATGATGTGATCACTTTGTTGAACAATGGCAAACAGCTAATTAAAGATTAAAGAATATTGTTTCCTTCCAAAAGAAATAAAAAAAATATTAGGGCATATATAGCCGATGGTTTTAGACCAATCTCATAAAATCTAATAAAAGTCATTTCGTTCATCAAATATAATGGGATATTTCGTGATTAAATTTATATTTTATTTAATAAAGATATAACTTATTTCAGAGTAAATTATTTACACTTCAAACTTGATGTTATTATTTTGTCCTATTAGAAAATAGAATAAATTAGTTTCGAAACTATAATCCCAAAAATAATAATCATGGAATAACTTTGTCCACATACCAAATGATCCATGCAAAGAATATTCATTTTTGTATATAAGCATATATAAATGGGAAATCAATATGACGGTTTTAAAACGTAACTACTTATCTTTAGTTGTAGTAGGGAGAATCAATTGATCGTGTCTCTAAGTTGAAGAATATAATGAATAATTTATATATATATATATATATATATATATATATATATATTAGATTCTTATTAGACGACCAAATAATTGTGATGAAATAATATTCTTTGATACATAGAATTATTAGTAAGTCATGTCAACCTCTTAGCTAAATTGCTTTAACAATGTTCTTATTCGGTTCATATCTTACCCCTAATTAGTACGTCATAATTAATGTCCATCATTTATATCGAATATATTAACAAAACAAAAAAAAGGGTAGAAAAGGAGAAAAAAATGAAAAACGTGCAATTTTACTATTGGATTGCGTGGAATGGAGGGAAACAATTTTCAAGGATAAAAGTTAATATAATGGTGATTTTAGAAATTGAGCATGGTTTAAACTTTTTCTGACTTTAACATTGAAACAAAGTTATTAGTAGTACTTTGTTTTGAGAGAGTGATTTATAGAAAAATATTTGTTTTGGTATATCGAAAATACAATAGAGAAGAAAATCAATTGTAAGTTACCTGATTTAAATCTGTTAAAGAGAGGAAACTTTATATTCTTGCTTTGCACTTGTCATATTAGCAAATCTTTTTTTTATGCTTCTATCTTTCTTGTGTTAGAAAGTCGATGTATTGGTTTGTCTTTCCTCATATATGTTTAATGATGATCTTGTTGGCTTTTAAAAAGTATCTGCAATCTTCAATAATACTTTTCGGAGTCGGAGAGTTATATTGTATGTTCTAAATATTTGTATCTCATTTTCTTTGTTAATTTCATCCCATTTTTTATGTTCCATAATTCTATGACGAGACTTAAAAGTAAAGTTTTACTTTAACCATGTATCAAACATTTTTACTTCCCTTGATCATTTCTTAAAAACCTTCAAGCATCATCTCTAATTTGTGTCTTGAAATTATTACTTTCGTTGTTTAATTTTATCTTTTGCCAAAGAGAAAATTTATTTTCAAATAGAATACGTTGGAGTTGGAGTTAGCCCAAAAACTCTGAAGTCCTGATACGACCCAATATGAGGCCCATTTTAGCTAACATACAAGAGGCCCACTCTCCTCTCTTATTTTAGTTCTTTTCGTGTAAACTTAAATAGAAGCTAAGATAATTCAGTCCAAGCAAACTTATACTACTTAATTAGTCATCATAGCTATAGTTTGCTATAATTACCACTCGCAACTAACATTAACCATTAATTACGTCGGCTGACTTCGACTTTGTATAATTAGTCACGTTTGTATAATTTGCAACTAACAATTCTTTGTTTGATTTGTATTTATATACGATGGTTTGTATATGTATATGAAGATTATTTCCTTTGGTTTTTCAGTTTTATCACCATATACATTCAATCTTTTTGTGTATAACTTTTTAAAGTTTGTATAAACGTGTAGTTTTCAGATTTTGTATAATATAATTTATATAATGTAATTTGTATAATATAATTTGTATAATTGTTTAAAGTTCATATGTTTATGTTTATATCAATTCGTTATTTCCAGTTTTATCATATTTGTATAATTCCAGACTAATATAATTTGTATAATTGTTTAAAGTTCATTTGTTTATGTTTATATCAATTCGTTATTTCCAGTTTTATCATATTTGTATAATTCCAGACTTTATATTACTCAATTATACTAAAACACGCGAATTATACAAATTATTGCCCTCTCTCGCTTGCCACTCTCCTCCCTCTCCCAATCTCGCTTGTCAAATATACAAATACATATGTATATCAGTTACATATATATAATTATCTAATCACCTCTCTCCCCCTCTCCCAATCTCGCTCGTCAGTCTCCTCCCTATAATATGTAGCTACGAATTGTAAATAGCAAACTATAGGTATGAAACATAATTAAGCTATTTTTGAGTGGCTATATGCAAAAGTTCCCCTATTTTATACCACATGTAAGCAAAAAAGAAATGTTCCAAGTAGAATTTTATGGGCTTGTAAACACGTTGAAAGGTTGGGATTCTTTTAGTTAACTTTATTATCTCTTCTTCTGATTTTCAACAAGTTATATGCTTTCACTAGGGGGAAAAAATCTTTTCAACTTGCATCGTATACCATTTTCGTCGGAGAAAAAACTTATTCATATCATTATTTATTATCATAAATAGCATAAATGAATCAAACTTTTAACGGATGACAGAGATAAGACTTTTCTTGAAGTTCGATGACATATTATTTGAGCCTTTTCTCTTTAAAAATGATTTAATTGATAAAATGGCCCAATCACAATTGGCCACATGTAAAAAATGGTTTTACAAAATCGGATCACTGTTTTCAATTAAAAAAAATAAAATAGCATGGATAAGCCTTTTCTCAAACGAAAATGACATAAATAAACCAAACTTTTAACGGATATTATAAATAAATTTTTTCTCACAGTTCAATGACATATTTGAGCATTTTCCTTTTACGGAAGGAAAGGAATACCAAGAATAGACAAGTGTAGTCCCCATTTAGTTTCAAAATTGATATATATCAGCAGGTGAGGCATTTATACCCTTGGAAAAAATGAATTAAGAAAAGTTGGGTGGCGTTATTCTCCTTATATAATAATGGACTTGTTGAATATGTCAACACCTAAAACAACAATAAAAATGGATGGGAATAAAATCTCTTTGGACAAAGAAAAAAGGTCTAATTAATATATACAGTCTCTCAACAACATGAATTTTATATATACATATACTCAAATTCTTTCATTTAATTATTATTTGTAATAAGAGCATATATTAGCAGTTCACCGATTTTCACAAAAAGCAAAACATTGTTAATAATTAAATACCCCACTTGGATTGTTTTTCTCTATTCTCCTGTTATATATTGAGCCAAGTTTAATAATTATATGCCAATTTTAAGGTAGTAGTTACACTAAAGGGCCGTTTGGTTTGTCTTTCCTCATATATCTTTAATGATGATCTTGTTAGCTTTCGAGAGTATCTATAATCTTCAATAATACTTTTTGAAAAGTGACACGGTACAAGTAAATATCTATAATCTTCAATAATAATCGAGGTAAGGTAAATCTTACTTTCCACAATTTTATAGCGAGACTTAAAAGCAAGATTTACCTTACATCGAGTATCAAATATTCTGATTTTCGTTTTGAAATTATTACTTTTGATGTTTAATTTTATCTTTCGCACACATGATGGAGACGAAACAGAGCAGAGAAATTTTATTTTTAAACAGAATATGTTGGAGTTGGAGTTAGCCCAAATGGCTTAGGCCCATTTACAATTTAATACTGAAGTCCCGGATACGGCCCAATATGAGGCCCAGTTTAGCTAACATACAAGAGGCCCATTCTCCTCTCTTATTTAGCTGCTTCTTTTTTTGTGTGTGAATGAACTTAAATAGAAGCTAAAACTTCAAGTTCACCAATTAATTCCTATACAATTTAGTCCATGATCTTTCACATAATAATACATTATATATTAGAATAAGCAATATACTTTGAAGTTTTTTTTTTTTTTTGTAACAACCCGAATTTCTAAATACAAGACTAACGTATTTTATACTTACTGAATTCCAAATTATAACTGAAAATTGGAAGAACAAGGTAATAGTGAATAATACTCTTGAGGTAATTTTTGAATAATTCGGGAAGAAGGTAACCAAAAGGGGATGAGATATGATAACATAGAAGGGGGACAAGGAGATAACAAATTGAGCCAAAGCTACGACATAATTGGTATGAACCTATTGCTCCCACAATATGCGATATATGTCATTTGTTGGGCTATACCAATAACTGGCCTGTTCACAGTTTAGCCTTTGACCCAACAGCTTGACTAGCCTCTGTCCAAATAACTGGTCCATAAACATGATTTGAGTTGTTCTTATTAACAACATTTTTTGTGGGTAAACGAGTGATCTAGAGCACTACATATTTTTATGTGAATAGTTATGTGAATTTCATCATCTTACACAGGTCTCACTAATAAAGATGCTTTGTATTTCAAATAATAAACCACTGTAACAAAGTAGTATTCATTCGTTTCAATTTAAGTGTTTACTTTCCTTTTTATTTCATTTCAAAGAGTGATTTTTTCAAAATTTAGTAAGTTGTCTAATTCCAAGATTCTACCAGGCAACTTTAAGAACATAAGATTTAAAAAAAATTAAATAAATCTTTAATTTAAAACCGTAAAATTAAAAAGTCCCCATTTATTTCTTGAGCTTCATATCACGTCAAATTAGAACACTTAAATTATGACAAAAGGAGTATATACGTACGTACTCCACAAATTAAAAGTTACCTAAGGAAGTATAAGCTGTCCTATAAGGACATGTTTCTTGCTCCTCAACTAAAGAATGACTAACAAAAAATAGGAAAAGACATCTCGAGGACTTATTTTAATGCTGCTCATAACCAAACTCTTAAATTAGAGTTTAGGGAGACGAACTTGTGATAATTTGCAAAGGCAGCTTCAATCTTATAGTATTATGTTTATCTGAACTCAATACGAAATATAAATTTAAAGAATTAATAGGTTCGAAACCTTCAATTTAATTATAATATAATAAATTCAATACTAAAACGTCAAAATGCCAAACCTATAAAGTTTAAAATTTGAATCTACCTATACTATGATTTGGACCATATTACATGCCATCCGAATAAATAAAAAAGTAGCAAATTGGATAGAAAATTACATAATATAAACCTAGTAGGTGTTTGCCGGTCTTTACAAGAAGTTGGAATATATATAATTAATTGTAGTAATATTCGTGTGGTAGAAATCGTCAAACTTTTGCCCTTTGGACTTTCGTGTAACGCCGTTAGAGACTGGACCTTACTTGCTATCATCACCATTTGGAAATCTTTTTCAATTTTCCATCACTTTTTATTACTTTAGTATTTTTTACCTGCAAAATTGTCAATGGAAATGGAATCAACTACCCTCTCTACCACCAGACTCACTGCAATAAAAATATCTTTTAATAGTAATAAATATGCATATTAATAAAGAGTGATAAATTTTTTACTGACATTAGTTAATTGTTGTTGAATTCGGTGTTGTTATAAGTTTTAGAGACATTTACAAGTAATTAATTACCGCTAAAAAACATTTTTGATGTAGTGACTTCACTTTTTAGTATTAGTAACATCCATCATCTGGAGTTTAATTAAGTTTCATGAATTTATGTTCATGACATTACCATAATTTGTTTTATTAAAGAAATTTAAATATTATTTTTGTACTAGTTTAGTGAATTTTTTGGCTTATGTATAAAGGTTTTTGCCAAATTTACTACGTTCGGATGAGCCATAATAAATGTACTTTGTCCACCCTTGCAATTTAGCTATGGGGATGCTGACTTACCAAACAATCACCTCAAATTAAATGTCACTTGTTCTTTTAAGTAAAAATAGTTTGGTTCCTTTATATTTTCAGAATTTTGAGATTCAATTCATGGATCTTTTAATATGATTTGAAACAAATAAACTCATAATAGAAAAAGAAAAAAGGAGAACATTGGGTAAATCTCTCATGTTTAATAATAATTCAAAAATCACACAAAAGATTAAATCTCTAAATCCATTTATGTATAATAAATTTAATAATAATTAATAAATCAAAAATAAAATAATAATAATTATATTTACCCTTATACTCTGATAAATAAGTTATATTTATAGTGCATAAATAAGAGAAGTTTTTCAACTCCTTGAAAAAGAGGCCGTTAAAAAGTCAGTCAACCCACTAAATTCTTGAACATATCTACAAACTTATTACATTCAATTCAACACGCTTTCGTTCACTATATATATACACACCCAATTCTTCTTTCCCTTTCATAAACACACAAACTAAAATTAATTCTTACAACAACATTTGAAGAAAACAAAATAATCATGTGTTACGAGGTCAAGTGTTCGAGCTGTGGAAAGACTGGTTGGGGTGGTTGTGGACGACATGTCCCCTCCGTCTACAACCGAATCCCTGAAGGCCAGCACTGTCAGTGCAAAGATTGGCCCGGTGTCAAAACCACCGGCGAGGGGACTGTCTCCGACGGCGTTGACGGCGGCACCGGCACCGGCACCGGAGATTCAAAACCTGCTTCTTCTTGTAACATCCTCTAGAAATTAGAGAAAAACTGGAATAATTTGTGTTTCGATTTCATTGTACTCTAATTAATCAGCGTTGGTTGGAGTTGTCTGTTCTGTTTGTTCTTCAGTACTAATTAATTAATGTAATAAAATGCTATGGCTATTAAATTTATCGCTTCTTTATTTGATCTCTTTATATTTCTGCTTTGGAACTTGTGGAAAAACTCATTATTCGGAATAGGCGAATTTGGGCGAATCCAATAATTTTAATATCTCTTTACTTCCGCAGAAATTTTCAGGTCCTTATCCTATTTTGATCTAACCGCGATAATTGGGTGGATAAAATCAAATTTAGACGGGTCATAATGAATCAAGATAACAAGCTGATTAATACCCAATTTGATCCAAATTTGTTTGGGTTAACATAGATTAGGTGATGGGTCATAAAACGGGTCAAGACCCAATTCAATTCAATTTTTACTGAGTTTTAATTGTTTCATTTGTCTTTTTTAAAATATTTTAGGACCTAATAAAATTATTTTTTCTTTATTATGACTATATATATAACATATCAAATAAAAAAGTTAAAAATATTTTGACAAGATTTTTCATGACTCATTTCGGATTACATAGCAACACAATTTTAAATGAATTGAAATGGACTGAACTAGTAAATAAGCGGGTTAATAACCTACCCAAACTTAAACAGATTGAATTTGATTTTGTCACCCTAATACATGAGAATTTCTTAAATTCAAGCGAACTAATAGATCAATTGTATGTGTATTACAAAAAGTTATTGCTGTAAATATGTAGAAAAATTAAATTTAAAACTCAAATATTACTACTTTTATGTAGTTGGAGTTTAATGAGCATTTCTTAAGATTTCCGTCTCTTTATTTTTCTTGCTACAACAAAGTTGGAAATGTTTGTACTCAAACTCTTGTTGCTTATGTAAAGTCCGATTTTAAGGGTGGAGTACCCACTTCAACTTAGGCTTAACTAATTTAAATTTGTATCGAGTCTCATTATCCATTCTTATGTAAAGTCCGATTTTAAGGGTGTAGTACCCACTTTAACTTAGGGTCAACTAATTTAAATTCGTATCGAGTCTCATTATCCATTCTTATAATTCATATGTTAGGAATCTTTTATGTGATGGCTTGGTTCTTCTACAATTCTAGAGCTTTAGAGAAAAGAACATGAAGTATGTAGGATTATGAACTTAGAATGAATTATTTTCAGAGTCACAAAAATAGTCCAACTGTACAAGATATTCCAATACCCATGGGCCTGGGGGATGGACCAGTAGCAGTTTTTCTTCAGCAGCCCATACCTTTATAAGTTAAGTTGGCCCAATCTTCTTCATAAGGGCTGGCTGTGAGTTTATGGGCCGAATTAAATAGGGCTGTCTATGCTGGGCCTCGTTCGAGATAGAGAATGAATTTTTTAAGGTTGTGATTGTTTTCCATTTTAATATAACTAAAATTATCGCCTATTTTATTCATTAAGGAAAAAATGGCATAGCATGACAGTATTGGCAATAAATAGCCCACTTTAAACTTTTTTAGCAAAAAAAGATTTTTTAAATATTTATTTGACATTAAATAGCCACATTCTTTTTTTTGAAAATTGATTTATTTTCCTTATTTTCTCTCTCTATTTCTTAGCAGTTAGCACATTTGCTTTTATTGTTCCTCCTTATAATTTGTAAACAAAAAAAAAATTACAGAATTTTTCAATTCTCTCGTTCTTCCTTTTTTTTTCTCCCTCTTTCAAGTTTAGGATTTCTATCTTCTTCTCTAAAATATTTTCATTAAAGATCAATCATAACCGTAACTCTTTACAATAAGTAAACCAATTTTTTTAATATTGATTGTCTAGGTTATTTTTAAAAAAGTTGAGATTTTCTAAATTCTTTATCTTGTAGTTGGATGCAAGATTTTTTCTTTTGACAAATTTTCGTATTTGTATTATAATTTTACAACGTTTTCTTCCCCAAAAAATTGCAACGTTTCGTGATTTCTGGAATTGACTTTTTTTCAATTTTTAATAAATAATTACTTAATATATTTATGACAATTTTTTAAAATATTGAATTTCGTTGATTGAATTTGATAATGAATATTTATTTTGTCTCCAACAAATATATCTAAATTTGTTAATGAATACAAACGAACACATAACAATGTAAAATTTTCTAAATTTGTTAATGAATTTTGTTGATTGCATTCCAAAATAGTAATGCAAGCAACAGTGTACCTATGTAAAATTAGAAAGATACTAATGCAAACCAATTTATTGATGAATATGGACGAATGTATCCAATACAATTGTATACCTATGTAAATTTGAAAGATATTAATGCAAATAAATTTATACAAATTTATTATGAATACGAAGTTATGTATCCAATACAAATGTAAAATTAGAAAGACATTAATGCAAACAAATGTATACCAATTTATAAATGAATATGGACGAATGTATCCAATACAAATGTATACATATGTAAAATTTGAAAGATATTGCAAATAAATATAAATGTATACTAATTTATTATGAATACGAACAAATGTATCCAATACAAATGTATACCAATCTATTAGATGAATATGGATTAATGAATACCAATGCAAGCAAATGTATACAAATTTATTAAGTGAATATGGATTGAGTTCAAAGGCAAAATAATTGGCAGGTAATGAACTCATAGGAATACCTTTGAAATAAGAATAATCAAAATCAAAATATTATTTGCTAATTCTAAGAAAAGATATAATTCTAAAAGGTATTTTGTTTGTTTTAAGTGGAAATGGATGGAAGATAGAATAGAGATGGTATTAATTTTCTTTTATTATTGTTAAAAATACGAAATAATTTGAAAGGAGAGAGTTTTGAATAATCTTTTGCTAGTTTTAAGGAGAAATGGTTGGAAGCTAGAAGAGATGTAATTAGTTTTCTTTTATTATTTTAAAATATACGTAATTATTTGAAAGGAGAGAGATAGTTTTAAGGAGTAATGGTTGGAAGTTAGAAGAGAGATGATATTAAATATCTTTTATTATTTTTTATAATTAAAAAATATCGATATATTGTTTTTAGGCTAATATATGCCAATTTTTTTATTTGTTTATTAATTGTTAATTAATATTGGGCTATATGTTGCCAATTGTATGTAACACTTGTCTATCTTTGTCAATTCAAATGGAATAAGGCATAGCTATAGAAACTACTACATTATGTTATTAGATAAACTGTAGCTAAAGAAGGCCTATTATGTTTCAACTCTTAGCTCTTTATGAAATTTTCAATTACCAAAATATTGATACTATAGTGAAATCCACTTATCATTAATTCAAGCAAAAAAATAATGACAATAAAAGATGAAAAGGAGTCGAATCCTCCCCTCTCTTTTTTTTTTAGTCCGAGAGTCAGATCTACATTTGTGCGTCCATTTTTTGTTGTCTGAAAATGTAAAGGTTGAAAACACATTTTAACTTGGTCTTCATTGACCGTTGAATTCTTACTTTATTTGTGACCATCCAAACACCTCAACTGATTCTAATTGTATGTCACCAATACCTTACATTAACCTGACAAATGTTTATGTTTCAAATAAATTTGAGCTCATGCTGTCTTATTTTTACCAATAATTTTCATTTTTTTAAAAAGAAAGCTTGAAAATTTGGTTATCTCATCCAGCGAGTTGGACTTATCCGATCGAAAATGTTACCTTATAAAACTATGCAATTTTTCTAAAAAATAAACCAAAAATGTTTTTAAACTTGCATGGTAAGAACGTGACATTTTATATTATATTAAATTAAATTTTCAGTCTAAACTCTAAAAGTCACACTTATATAGGATCTACCCTTTTCCACAAATCTGTAATTTTGCTTAGTGTGTGTTGCATTTTTTTTTCAACGTAACTATAGTTCTAAATTTTAAACGTTTTTTTTAAAATTAAATATTTATATAATTAAGTTTGTTTATTTTATGCATTGAGATAGGCCAGACTTGCACCTTACTACTCGAAAAGATTCAATTATGCCACATGAAACTTGTCTCTAATTCAATTATTATAATTTATATTTTATCTTCATCGTGATGTAATATGAGTCTTATATATAATATATATCAAAGGTTTAAGAAAATGATATTAATTATCAAAATAATATTTTTATTAGTTACACTTTCTTTTTGTGGTATTTCATTTCTCACTTTCTTTTTGGTCTAAAATTTGTAGGTTTGAGAAATGATTAATTAAACCATCCCATGTTGTCTTCAATACAAAGGGTCAATTCAAATTTTAGTTATATTAAAAAAAGAAAAATTACTGAAATGAAGCATTAATATATTATTCATAATTGTGGTTCAAATTTGTCAATTTTTTCTGGTTTAATAATCTTTCGTACTAACATTTATGAAATATAATAATATTGAGCTCTTTTGAGCTGCTAAGATAATTTTAAGTGAACAACCCAAGATTTAAGTTTCACATATAAGTACTACTCCACTGCATATTAATTTAACAAGTATATATCGCATTAGAATTGTTATTTTTAATAATAAAAAGCATCAATTTAACAAACAATCCTTTTGTTTCATAATATTTCTTATCACATTATTTTGTTATTATTATTAATTTTTTTTTTCTATATCGTTTATTTCATCACATTATTTCATTGTTGTTAGTGCTTTTATTTTCTTGTTCCCTCTTTCCTTTTGCTTTGAAATTAATGTTTTATACGTCATGCTCTTTAAACTTTACTTTGTCAGATTATTGATTGTGTTATTAGTGTTTCATGATATCTATTCATTATATTAAATGATATTCAAGCACTAGATATTGCGATTAATGTTGACTGTCTTCTTACTATTTTAAGTAATAAAAATAGTGATGCAGGACAACTTTTTCATTGAGGTTTAATTTGTCCTTTATGTGTACATTTGAATAAAGAAGTATAGTAGGAGTCAAAACTACATTTAGTAATCAATATTATATTGAGTCAAATATTCAAAAGAAGACAAAAATAATTATTCTATTAACTCTAAACACACAGCAGCTCAATTTTGACGAAACTAGATCATCCAGCCTCTCAAGTCTCAAGATAACATAAACTAATTTTGCAAAAATATATTTAAGAACTCACACCTTTTTGGAGTTTTTGTATATACATAAAAAGCGGCGCTGGAATATAATTTCATATTCCATGCATATTGCATGGTCAACAACCTAAAATAAATGGAGTAATTGCTGTTTTATATTCATGACTCTTGAGTGATCTAATTTATAAAATAGTTAGCAAATATTGAATTATATATTTAAATACAATACAAATGTAAATATACTATACATAATTGTTGTATATAATAAACATAATTAGTATATAAATTTTATATATTACTATCATATTAATAAATAAATTAAACTGAACTTTACATATCGATAGTTTCCGAAAATAAATTACTGTATTATACTAATAATTTGTTAGTCAAACTATAGGGAACATAAAATGTGAGAAATCGTTACAGTAAATTCATTTCAAGATCGGTATGAATATGACTTTTTTCTCTTTAATTAACGTTTTCTTATTAGGTTGAAAAGTACGTAACAGATTTGATAAGTAATTCAAGGAACCAGCTTCTCATCTTTCAATCTGTATATCTACTTTGCATCATCGTATTAATCTTATCTTCACCTAATTAAATTTCATATATATATATGATCCAAGTCAAAATAGTGAACATAATCATAACAACTATCATAGCAGACTAACTTCACGTATGGTTATTGAATTTTATCGGTAATAAATAATTATACTAAATTATTTCTTATTAAACTGACTTAATTTCACTCATTATAGTAAAATACTTTTTCTATTCATTTTTACTTATCTGTTATTTTAAAATATAGATTTTTTATTTATTTTTTTAATTTAAGATATCAATGGTATTATAAAAATTATTTATATTAATTACTGTATTTTAAGAACGTGTAAAGTCCAAAATGAATAATAAAAAATGAACGAAGGGAGTAGTAAAACTACATTTGTCGTCATAGTAACTTTACTCACTAAAAATACCGCCTTGATGAGTACGTTTAGTGTAAAAGTATAAGAAATATAACAGTGACTTTAGTTACTTATAGATTTAGTTACTTTAACGTAATAAGCAAATGTTACATGATCGATACTAGTATAGTGGATTTACTTGAGCTGAAGATCTAGTGAAAATAACTTCTCTACTTTCGTAAAATTTACATACGTCCTAATCTCCATCCATCTCAAATCTCATTTGTGAAATTACTACAAATTTGTTATTATTATTGTACTACTATACTCTAAAATCTAATTATTTTACTGTTATAGACTTATAGTGATAAAATTCAGTTACTTTAATATGGCACGAATAATTTTATAAGTTCATTATTATATTATTATAGTGAATAAATTTAATATAAGTTGGTCAAAGTAATTAAGACAGTGAGAGAGGTTGGGATTCCAAGACATTATGCTTAGATCCCTCATGCATTCTCTTAGTAATATAATATGTAATTACTTACAAAAAAGTTCACTTTCGTAATGTTAGATCACCCCATGGGTTCTCTTGTACAAGTGGGGAGTTGAATAAAAATAAATAAACTCTAGTTTCTTCACTGTTAATTAGTGTTTCATTCATGAAATCATTCAACAATTTTTATAAATTTTTTTTTTACAAAGACTCAAAAAAGGTTAACAAAAACCCAAATAGTCAAGCTTCATGAATTAGACAACAAAATAAGGAATTCACTAAATATACAAAGAGGTACAATTTTGAACCAAATTTGGGGAAAGTTTGTTTGACTTTTGGTTATGAGTCCAAGTCAAGGGATCATTTCCTGTCAAAGAAAATAAAATAAAATTGAAGTGGCTTGAAAAGGTTGATATTATCCTTATTAATCATTACTATACATCGTTATTTACGATTTTCATTCATTACCATTGTTAGATATTAGTGCTATCATTCAACTATCAACTGTCACTACTAATCTCACCATTATTAGTTAACACTATTCTTATTGACATTTATTTCTTAAAAATATTTTATTGATATAGTATTAGCCTAATTTCATATTTTATTAAATTTTTTATGTGTTAATTTTTAATCAAAGAAAATTTTTACACATCAAAATATTCAAAGAGAAATAGTTTTAATTATTTAATTTTCATATTTTAATTATAACATCTTAATATTTGAATATGTATTCAAATAAGATATTTAAATTTTAATCCACATTCTAATATTATCAGGGGCAGATTTAAAAAGGAACAAGGGGTGTTAACTGTTATGTGATACTGATTGATTCAAAGAATTTATGTAGGTCTATACGATTAAAAGGGAAACAGATAAAAAGGATATATAACGTAAATTGATACATCTTAGACAAAAGATATACGTACCTCATTTGGTTATGCTTTGAAATTCTATAGCCTAGTTTGTGTGTCCAGACATAGATATAACATTATTTTGTTAAAAAATTTATGGTTATTTTTACTTTGACCTTTTTTATGAAATTCAATGAATAAAAATTGTTTAGTGATTATTTGGTGCTTTGTATAAAAAAGTATTTCGTATTATTATTTTTAATGAGATAAATTTTATGAATGCATTTCAAAAAAGGAAAACTCAATCGAGAAAAAGTGTATATATATATTATTTTTTATTTTAAAAGGTGACATTGTGCTGACAAAAAATTCTATGCCACTAAATTTTATAATATATATTCAAATTTAAATATCTTAATTTTAATAAAAATAAATTAGGACTAGTATAATATGTCTGAAGTGTATTAAATATAATGGGTATTTTCAATTAACCAAAATCCATCTTATGATTCTCTTTTACTAAGTTTTGAGTTTTGATAATTAATTTCAAATGCGCAAACACTTCGTGGCCAGCTAGAAAATTTGGGACAAATAGGCTATCTTTCTCCCTTTCATTTTATTATTTATAGAGGGAGGATCAGAATATTTGACAGCTACATTTCAGATATTATGTTATTTTTTTATTAATAAAACTGGAAATAAAAAATCGAGTTGGATTATAGAATTAATATTACTTCGACACAAGGAGTGAATGCTTTGTAGCAACTCAATTTTTTTTATAGAATTAAATTGAGTACATTTGATACGTGAAAATGATTGAATTATCTGTACAAGTAGATGAAATATGCCCAGGGTCCAGTCCTACGTGCAAGCAACAAGCTAGATTTATATTGTTATTTTATATTAGTATTATACATATATCTCTTTATTAGATTCTTATATTAGGGGAAGAAAAGGGTAAAAAAATCATTTAATTAACACAAAATCAAGAACTGAAAGAGCAAGGTTTCTTGAATTAATGTTGAACATTTCTTAATATATGTATTATCTCACACGGTATTCTCTAGGAGTCGGAAAATGGAGAGGCAATTATATTATAACTTACAAGGTGAAGAATTAAACCTTTTTCAATAAAATTTGAAACTCATGTCGCCATACCAAATGAGTTTTTAAGATTTCCCATATTCTCTCTTATTAGTTGATTCATGGACAAAAGTTTTTCAGTCGTGGGTTCATCGAATTAGTCGTTTTGATTAAAATTCTATATTTTTATTAAAAATATCATTTAATATGTAGAAATTATCTTTATATATTCTTCATAGAGCCTGTTTGACACTGCTATTGGGAGGACAAAAATATTTATTTTGAGAAAAAATATTGTTTTGAAAAAATAAACGTTTGACAAATTAGTAAAATTGTTATTAAATAGAAGCAGAATCAGTTTTTCTTGTTGTTGGGAAAAAACTAAAAATTTCAACTTATATTTTTATTAAGTAGAAGCAGAAAATTATTTTTCCAAAACTAAAATATTCCTTATATACATATTTATCAATATATATCTTATTAATTAATTGGTATATCTCATAAGTTTGATTAAGTTTCATTTAAGAATTTTATTTTTTATTTTTATAAATTATTTTTTTATTTTATGTTTATATGTTATTATATTATATTTTAAATATTACTTTACGCATTGTTTTGCAAAACTAGAAAGAAAAAAAAAGTAACAATAATATTTTTTGCAGGATTAGGAAAAAGAAAAGAAAGTAACAATTAAAGAATTCAACACTCCCTAAAAAAGGTATAATATTGATTGAAAATTTAAATATGTACATTTTATTTTACTAAAAATTAAAGTTTAATTAATTTTTTTATAATACATATTTAAAATAGTTTCTCTCTATAAAATAATTTTAATATTAAAAGTACATTGATACTTGTTATTTTTCATAATTTGACTCTCAAAAATATATTTTAAAAAAATTAGTGAAACAAAATTTGTTTATTGAACGAACTTTTCAAATGAATTAGCCAACACATAAATTATTATTTTTAAAAAAAAACACTTTTCCAAAATACTATTATAAAAAAAATACTTTTAAGAATAAGCAATTTTAAGTAGCTATACTAAACAAGCTCTTAATCCTGTCCTTCAGTATATATTTTGCAGCATCTCAAATATGGATGATATAAAAAGGAAAATCTGAAGAAAAAAATATTAGCCATTTTCTTTGTTTCTCTTTATTATACTTTTGATAATATTGCATATTTACATGCATACCACGCTTCTTAAAAATACCATTCTCACTCGACACCTACAACAGCCATTGACATTTATTTTCTTAAAAAGATTTTGTTGATGACTAATTTCATATTTTATTAAATTTGATATGTATTACTTTTTAATCAAAGATAATATTTTACACATCAAGATATTGAAAGAAATAGTTTTAATTATTTAATGTTCATATTTTAATATAATATTTTAAAATTTGAATATGTATTCAAATAATATATCTAAGTTTTAATCCATATTCTATTATTATCAAAGTGGATTAAGAAGCGTCAAGGATTATTACGTGACACTACATTCGAAAAATTTACTAAATAGGTCAATACGATTAAAAGGGAAAAACAGATAATAGAATATACTCTAATATATAATGTAAGTTAGTAGTACATTTTAGACAGAAGATTTACGTACAGAAGATTTACAGAGGTTGTGTGTTCAGACCTATGCAACAATCATTTTGATATACAATCAAAATAACATTTTTTTTTACTTTGACCTTCTTTCTATCAATCAAATTGATTAAGAATATTTTATGAAATCCAATGAATAAAAATTGTATAGTGATCATTTGAACTATATTATAATATGCCACTAAATATTATAATATATATTCAAATTCAAATATCTTAATTTTAATAAAATTAAACTATAACTGATATAATATGTCTGAAGAGCAACAAATATAATGGGTATTTTTTAATTCACCAAAATCCATCTTATGATTCTCGTTTACTAAGTTTTGATAATTAATTTCAAAAGGGCAAACACTTCAGATTTTATGTTAATTTTTTATAAATAAAACTGGAAATAAAAATTCGAGTTGGATTATAGAATTAATATTAATTCGACACAAGGAGTGCATAGTTTCTATTTTTATGGAAATATGTTTTAAAAAAATTGAGTACATTTGATATGTGAAAATGATTGATGAGATATGCTTAAGGAGTCCAAGTCGTACGTGCAAACAACAAGCTATATTTATAATGTTATTTTAATTTTTATATTAGTATTATATATATCCTTTTACTTGGATCTTGATTGCTTCATTATAAATAATTAATATAATGTCTCTTAATTAGATTTTTTATTTGAGGAAGAAAAGGGCAAATATTAGTTTATCTGTACGCGTGATATTTTTATACAAAACCAAGAAATGAAAGAGCAACATATTTTATACATACTAGACACAAAGAGATTCACTCTCTTTAGTCCATAATAAGTGAATTGTGAGGTAATAATGTACATTTTTTAAATTAAAAAAAAATAGGATATAATTAAATTGAACATCACTTTTCAGATTTGCCTTTATAGTTATTGTCAAATTATTCTTGAAAATATAATTAATTCAAAGTAAAATTATAAATATGAGCAATTAACTATCTTGAACTTATCACCTAACAAATGTACATGAAGGGGAAAAAATGGAAAAAAATAATTCAAACATTTATTTTAAACTTTGAACAATTCACTTATTTTGAACCATGTAAAAAAAAACCAAAGTTCATTTAATATAGAATAAAGGGAGTACTCCATTTATTTTAATTTATGTGACACAAATAAAATTAGAAAAGTCAATTAAATCTTTTATATAATTTCTTTTTAAGAGTGTTAAAAAGGTAATAAAGTTTGCTATATTTAATATTTTGCATGGAACAATTTAAGTAATAAAAAATAAAATAGGAACAAAATAGAGAGTAAAAAAGGACACCCTCATGCTAAGTTATACAAAATTAACAAATAGATGGTAAAAAGGATTAAATGACCGTCAAAAGATAATTTACAAACCATCAAGCATATATGTTTATCTAATATTTTTTATGAATAAAGTGATACTACTTTTCTCGAAAAAAATTGATATTTAAATTCTTAAAATAGTAGAGATTCATGAAAAGAAAAAAAATCTTTATAAAATTGAGATTTTTACATATTTGAGAAATACTCTAAAAAATAGTATTACAAATATATATATATATATATATATATATATATATATATATATATATATTAATTTGATAAAGATCACATGTTATTATTTATATATGATTTGGTGATTTTTGGCTCTAACGTAAGTTTTATCAAAGAAACTATGAAAAAATTTTGAGTAGTCAATTTGATTCTAAATATTTTGGTGGGAGAATAAAACATGTGATGAAATTTTAGCTTGTCAAGTCACATTATGTTGAAAAAAAATGGAAATACAATTTTGTTGGTTGTAACAAACTTCTTTTGATTCAATTATGTGATCATAGCGTGACAAAAAAAAGAGTTTGTTAGCTTAATTAAAAATATGAGATATGTAACTAACAATTTAATAGTTTTGTTGGTGGATTTGAGAAAACTTGGTGCTGCTTGTTGGAGTGAGAAAAAAAATTATTTTTTGCTAACTCTACCGTGGAGGTTTTGAAGTAAAATAAATTAAACTAATGAAAAAATAAATTGATTTTATTATAATAAACACTTTATTTTGAGAAATTAATTTTTCTAATATTGATTAATTGTGATAACACAAATAATATTGGTAGAGTAAAAAAATTGTTATTAAAAACGAAAAATTCAGACTCATGACGAGAAAAAATAATATCGTAAAATTATATTAATCGTTGGTATTGCATCAAATATTAATTGTATTTAAACTTGTAATAATTTTACAAATTTATAAACTAAGACCTTAGTCACATAAAAGGTGTGAAGCACATCGAGGGGGATGAAATTGAAACTCATAAAATTATGAGTCATATATGAGG
Organism: Solanum etuberosum; assembly: GCA_029582245.1. NCBI lineage: Eukaryota > Viridiplantae > Streptophyta > Magnoliopsida > Solanales > Solanaceae > Solanum > Solanum etuberosum. The sequence continues at coordinate 64,025 of JAJONR010003372.1, read as the reverse complement.
AAATCCAATCTGGGATTAGAGATCTTATAATCGGGTTCAATGAGAAGAACAGAACATATGATAACTTGTTGTGAAAATGCACCAATATTAATCTTATTCAATCTCTATGATGTGAATGCATTTGTCTTATAACGATTTGCGGAGGTTGAGTCTTTGAAACTCTTAAAGAAAGTCTGTATCTCATATGAGTGGGGTATCAAATTATAGGAGCACTCTTGACAGATTTCACCTATGTGAGTGTGCAAGTAGGCCGCTTTCTATTATTCTAGCAAACCAACTTAAATATAATATATTTCACTACACCAAAAATATCTTTAGCGGCAATAACTTAATTGCCGTTAAATATATATATATTTAGCCGCAATTAGCCCTCTTTATAATATATTTAAAGAAGTTCTCGATGTAATTCCTTTATAATAAGTTAATTAAAGGCTGTTTGGCCAAACTTTTAATATTACTTATATTGATTTATTTTTTTCTTAAAATAGCTTTCTAAAAATGTCGAGAGGAGTAGTTTTTATTTGGCGAATTCAGTTGAGAGAAAAAATGCTATTAACCAGCAAATTATAAAAAGGGCATTTACATAGTTAATTTTCTACTAATATTATCTCAAAAAGAAATAATAATTTTAATATCTTTATAATTAATATATTTAAAATGAATAATAGTTAAAGTTAATTTTCTATTATATATGTGCATGCATACCACGCTAGGAGGAGCTAAGCCGCATACCACGATGGGAAGTTAGGCAAGGTAGGCAAAAAGATACTCATTAATTAAATGTATGATTTTTCCAACAATTTAACGCAAGAAGACAATAATGTAACTTATATAATGCTCACGAAATAGAAATATTAGTATCATGAAAAAAACTATACTAGTGCAACACAAATAAAAGAACTAGCACAATACTGTAATTGGCCAAAGGGAAAAGGTAGTACAATATAGTCGGATAATAATATTAATATTTATTATTTATATAAGGGTGAAGGAGTAAATCACTACCGTCTTAATGAGTTATAGATTTACACAATAACCCGCATAATGATATTAATATTTATCAAATGTTAAGTTTTGATAAAATTCTTTAATAACAATTCTTCAAATATTTCATATGGAGTATTTAATTTTGGTGGAACTTAGATCTAGTAGGAGTCTATTTCATTTAAATTGTTTTCACTTTTTTATGAGTATTTAATTAGTTTGCTCCGAAAAGATTAATTGGCTTTGATTTCTTTGCTTTAGAAAATATAATTGTTGTTTCGAGCTAAACATAATTATTTTTTTAAAAAACAATTGTGTACTTAAAAAAAATATAAGAAGCTCTATAATAGACTAATTTTGTTTTACGGAAAATAGATTAATTAAAGGGGAAAATTACTTCCTACCAAAGAGTTATTGATTTACATTATTGAAAGTTTGATATTTCTGACTAAATATGATATGATCTCAATTATTTTATCATCTACTTTAAATCTTTGATGATTTCACAAAATAGCTAAACATGAATAAGTAACACTTACAAAATAATTGTTTTCTATTATTCTTCATAAATTCACCTAATAAAAGGAATTTCATTTTTTAATTGGATGTCCTGAAGGGACATATAATGAAAAAAATCTTAACTTAAAAAGAGTTATGACAAGATGTTCCTTTTCTTTATAACATAATTCAATTTAGCATACGATATGCAACTTTCATCTTAAAATTCGATCAATTCAATTATTTTGAACATTGAAAAAAGTCTAAAAAATTCAATTAATATGAAATACAGAGAGTAATCTATAGTACTTTTTTTATATAACTTTAACTCCATCTAATTATGCTTAATTTATATTTTTTAGTTATAAAGTGCTATTATTTTCAACTTGTGCGGAACTTACTTTTTCACCAAATATTTTTTACCTCCTACCAACGCATATACTAATATTTTTATAATCTTAATATATTACTTAATCATAATTTCATGTAAATGTGGTTGAATATTTTAATTACAATATCTCCTCTCCTTTTCAATAAAAAAGACAGGTATGATATATTCAACATTTAAAGTTGATTTTTCAGGTCAACTTTTAAAGTTCAAAATAAAAATTAAAAAAAAGAATGTAGTCTATAGTGAAATAGAGAGGATTTGGAGGCGTGGTAGGACTGGGGCAGCCAGATTTCTTTTGTCCCGATCTCGATCTCTCTTATATTATGGAGTATTATTTTTATTGTTTTCCGTCTAGTTTATATATTTGATTGATTTTTTTTTTTAATCAGTCTTTTTACAAAATAAAAAGTTATTATTTTTGATAATTCCTTAATTCAAACTTCCTAGATAACATACTTAAAATTACAAAATATTAAAATTAAACAATTAAAAGTGAATAGAATAACATTTTTTGTTTTTCAAAAGTTAAATCGACTAATCTTTAAAGTTAAATTGAATTAGATCAATTCAATTTTATCCAAATTAAAATTTGAAATTTAAAAAACTAAAAATAAATATATTTTAAAATATTGGTCAAAGTTCACATAATCTGAATCTCTACGGAGATAAGGAGAATGACATAATGCCACGTATGTTATAATAATAAGCCTTTTGTTCTCTCGAATCCTCTATATAAACACATGTTTCTCTTAAATCTAAATCACAACTAACAAACTTCCTCAAAACTTGCATTGCCTTTCCTTTTAATTTCGCACATTCATTTGTTGCTTTACGATACGCAGAAATTTTCTCTCTGCCCTGATTTCTTCCTCCAAAGATCTACTACTAAGGTTTAATTAATTTTTTCCTGCAAAAATGATTCGAGGAGCCGCATGTTTTCGCAAATTATTTCAATCTTCAGCTGTATCTTCAAAGGTTTGTCATCATCTATAAATCTCGAATACATTTTTCAAAAAATATTTTATCGATCAGACAGAACTATAGAATAAATTCTTACATCTACTCGCCTCTGCTCACTAATCAATTTTCCTTTTTTGTGAAAATAATTTCGAATTTATTTTTTTACTGGCATTTGCAGGTTGCAGCAAGGTGTTATACGGCTCAGGCGGCTGTACAGCCTGCTATTTACAGGTAAATTATAGATGAAATAATTGCGTCAACAACTTGAATAAAATAATTGATTAGTGAGTCAACTCAATTATTGTTTAATTTGATGATTTCAGTAGCGATGAGGAATCTGCTGATATCGACTGGGACAATCTTGGATTCAATTTAATGCAAACTGATTATATGTACATGACTAAATGCTCTGATGATGGAGTATTTAGAAAAGGCCAACTTAATCATTATGGCAATATCAATTTGAGCCCATCTGCTGGTGTCTTGAACTATGGACAGGTAACAAAAACAAAAAAAAGGGTGAAAATCTATCATATATATAAAAAAAAATCATACGAAAAATATTTAACGATTTTTTTTGTTTTGTTCAAACAGGGGTTGTTTGAAGGTACAAAAGCGTATAGAAGAGAGGATGGACGAGTATTTCTATTTCGTCCTGAACAGAACGCGATGAGAATGCAAATTGGTGCGGAGAGAATGTGTATGCCATCTCCTACAACTGATCAATTCGTCGATGCTGTTAAGCAAACGGCTCTTGCTAACAAACGTTGGGTAATTAATTATTTTTCGATTTAATTTATAATTAATCGCCTCAGTCTCAAACAAGTTATCTAATATGATGGTGTTTAATTTAAATGTGCAGATTCCTCCTTCTGGAAAAGGGTCACTTTACATTAGGCCTCTTTTAATAGGCACTGGTCCTATTTTGGGTTTGGCTCCAGCACCTGAGTACACTTTCCTTGTCTATGCCTGCCCTGTTGGTAATTATTTCAAGGTTAGTTCCTCAATTAAATTCAATAAATATGGAGGCATTTTAAGTCGCTAAAAGATATCTATAGATAACTGATCTCCTCGATAGTAAAATATGTTGTCATCGTATATATTAATTAATTATTGCAATTGCAGCAATAATTAATTAATGTATTGCAATTGCAAGGTTATCGAATATTAATTAATGTATTGCAATTGCAGCAAGGGACAGCGCCACTGAACTTGTACGTTGAAGAAGACGTGCATCGTGCCTCACGTGGTGGAGCTGGCGGAGTCAAAAGCATTACTAACTATGCTCCGGTAAATAAATACATACATATTTATTAAATTATAGTATATGATTCTTTATGCAAATAATTAGGTACTGAAAAAATTCTGGATTATTTAATATAGGTTTTAAAAGCTATGAAGAATGCAAAGGCAAATGGATATTCAGATGTACTATATGTTGATGCAGTAAATAAGAAATATATTGAAGAAGTGTCTTCTTGCAATATTTTCCTTGTAAAAGGAAATGTACTTTCAACTCCAATAGCCAAAGGAACTATTCTTGAAGGAATAACAAGAAAAAGCATCATGGACATTGCACATGATCTTGGATATACGGTAATTAAAAATATAATATTCAGATTCCGACATATTTAAGAACTGCTTATTTATAAAGTCAGGTCCAACGTTTTTAAAAAAACGCTCTTGGACCTTGGTGCTTAGCTTAATTTGATTAAGCATTTTAATTTAGAATATTATTTTTTTTGGCCAACTCGATACAGGTTGAAGAACGTTTAATTGAAGCTGATGAATTAATTAATGCTGATGAAGTATTTTGTACGGGAACTGCAGTTGGTGTTGCTCCTGTTGGAAGTATCACATACAAAGGCCAAAGGTAAATTCAAATATTTTTAAAAAAATATACAAATTTAATTAGTCAACGCTGAAGATCCTTTGGAATACTTTAATCAAATATAAAAATATATTTAATGTTACTTAATAGCCCCTTCTTTTGCATTCCTTCTAAATAATTGATTTTGTTAAGTAGTATTTAATGGTTGTATTTATTATTGGTGCAGGATTGAATATAAAATAAGCTCAGATCTATCGTGCAAGCAGTTTTATTCCAGATTAGTAGGGATACAAAGAGGTGTTATCAAGGATGAAAGGGATTGGATCGTCGAGATTTAATGATTTTAATGTTTCTTAACAAATCTTTTGTGATTATATTAATTCGTGTTGAGCAATATAGTATATCTTTTACTAGTATTAATCATTAATGATATAAGATTTTGCGAGCTCTTCTAATTAGAGGTGTGCATTCAGTTTTTCGGTTATTCGATTTGAGTTTTTCGGTCTTTAATTTTGAAGAAGTGTAACCCAATTCGAACCAAAATAATAATATTGAATCTCTTAAATATATACTTTCTAATATAAATCACAACTAAAACGTAAAACACAATACTTAAAAGTATATTAATTATAGATGTCCAAACATAAAAAATAAGTTAAATCATAATGAAAGACAATAACTAAAAAGGGACAAAAGTGGTTAATTAACTCAAACTTAATTGTTTCACTACCAGAAAATTATTGATGATTACATGGGGATTTTTCTGGAGATGGTATATTTTCTGTGAATTGTAAAATCCCCAAGTAATTTACCTAGAAATTTAAATTTCGCAAATCTGTTACTTGCAAATTTTCTTGCAAAAAAAATTACCAAAAATACACAAAAAATTTCGCTAGTAAAGCCGCATGAATATATTGTAATAATTTTTTTTTTAAAAATCTTTGTAAACAAATTAATTGTCCTATTCTTGATGCCTAAGCCATACAACACCACTACCCACCTCCTAATTAATTATTTCTCACCTCCTAATTAATTAATTACCCCATTATCATTATACAATCATTACTGCCCTGTGCCCACCTCATTGTCAGTCCAGTGGCATTAAACAAAATTTTGGTATATATATTTTTTTTAATTAATTTTTAAAGTTAAATTTAATTAAATTAATTAAGTATTTAACATCTAATTTAGATATTCATAAATTATATAAAAAGTAAATTTACAAAAGTACTATAAATTCATCTCATATTAATATGGTAATGAAATATATCTTAAATTATTGCCTAAAGTTCACGTAATTTAACTCTTAAAAAATGAAACTTGAAAACTATTTATATATTTAAAATAAATCACTACCAACCAACATATTATGAAAATTTTATGTTAACACTCACTTTCTATGAGATAATATTCATGCATATTAAACGTAGAAAAACTTTAAATTACACATACAAAAGTCTTCAAAATAAATAATTAAAAATAAAAAATATATTTATAAATTTAAAGTGCAAGGAAGTTATAATCAACAATCAATAATATCTCTTATTAGGTAGTTGTGGTATTTATAATTTTAATTTTATCATATATTTGTAAATAAATATCATATAATAACTTACTATAAATAAATTAGATCATTTTTAATGCTCGTAAACACAAGATATATCAATTGCACATATAACTTAAAATTATTGATTTTTCGTTTCATATAATTCTATCAACGAGGGATAATTAAACTTCACATATTAATGCATATAACTGAATTTTTCTCTACTTAAAAATGATTCTTTACTTAAATAATCATAAACAATATAATATAAAATCAAAATTGATTACATTTATAATAATTATTTTTCTATTTGATAAAAAGTAGTCATACACTTTTAATGTTTTGTATCTTTCAAATCAAAATATCAAAATAAAAATGACATCATTGATATTTAGTGAGACTAAATATTAATTATATATAATTTAATAATATTGATCCTGACATTTGTGGTAATGTTTTAACCACCGTATTAGATTGATATTATTATATAATAATTTATTTAAGCAAAGAAAGTAGGAGTAAATATTAAACAATAAAATTATTCTTATGTCATTGACATTTTTATATTATTATAATTTTTAATTGTGGTAAATATATTTTTAAGGAAATAGACTCCAAATTTTAAAAATCCTTAGATTCCAAGAAAAAAATTCCAATTAAATTATATTTTAAAAAAATTCAAGTATACATATTTTCAAGTAAATCCCTCAAAAAATCTCCAAACAAATTCTCAACAATAAAATCCCCAAGTTATTCTTCAAATAAGAAAATTTCAAAGTAAATTCCTAAGAAATAAATCTCCAAAAAAATGTGGAACATCCGAGGTAATAATGCAAATTGTAACAATATTATTGTTACAAGTAAGAGTGTGCATTACTTTGGTTTAATCCAAATAATGCACACTCTTACTTGTAACAATAATATGTAAATTGTTGGTTTATTATTTAAGAAATAAGTGATGAAAATATCTATAAATTTGGAAAAAATAATTAATTTCATTTTTTAAACTATCGACGGTCTTAAAAGCACCCCTTTACTTAACTATCTGAACTTAAATATACTATGATCTAACACATGGTATAGCAAGTTGTCTCAAACCTTTTTAAGAGTGTGAGGCTCTTAATAAAAATCGAGAGAAATATTGAAAATACATATGAACTTGGAAAAAATTATTAGTTTCGTCCACGAACTATTGACTATCTTAAAAACACCCTTCTCTTGCCACATGACATAGCAAGTGGTATCAATTTTTTTTTAAAAATAACTGAAAGACTCCGCCAGTATTCTTATTTCTACCGAGGGACGTTTGTGGGTTTATCTTTTTAAAATATTATTGAAAAATCTGTGAAATCCATCGAATTTTTATGTTTTTTTGTAGTGTATATGTAATATATGAAAGTGAATATTATAAACCTAACGTGTGTATATATACCTTTCACATATTCTACAAGAGTGATCTAGATTCGAGAGAATATGTGTAAATTTGATATCGTAAATTGAGTTTATCGACATTGGACGGTGGCCCAAAATAGTAACACCTAGTTGTAAGGTTAAAACAAACATATATCCATTTTTGTAATCACCATTTAAATTGCATAACACTTATTTTTTTATTTGAAATAATTTCATATATGTGACGTTACAATTTATTAGAACTTAGTCATATATAACTTTAGATATCATATATCTAAAAGTATTTTAAAATGGCGACCTATAATGTACAAATCAAATAATGATATTTAAAAAAGATAACTCATAAAATGTTTATGAATATCGTTTATCTTGGTCCATAATTTACTTTAATAAGCCCAAATTGTGTAAGTTGTAGATAGATCCAATGAGGAAGTGAATAAATACCCATCTTTGGGGTCATCATTTAAATAGTACAGCTATATAATATTTTTTTTTGTTTTTGCAAGTTTACTCTCCATATAAAAAATAAAAAAATAAAATCAGACAATCACACTTGAAACTCGATAACTTTAGATATTCACGTTTTAATGTGTGGCTTGTGAAAGTCAAATATTAAATGTTTTCACCCAATAGGTGGTATGACTTGTAAAGATAAAATTTTAGACATTTTTATTGCGGTACATGTAAGAATTTATCAAACTTTTATGTATGTTTGGACCTTGTCATACATAATAATTGAGATATATGTAAAAATGCGCTGAAATTGTCGACATGTGCATCTACAAAACATAATAATTTGTTCTTTGAATTTCAACAATTCAACACTACAATATATTCTAATAAACTCACAGTAATATAAGTAATATACTACAAATAAGATAGACAAGAGATATAGAAAATTGAATTCGGAAATCATTTTATTTAAATATCACGACCCTATTTATAAGTTAGACAAATCAATTCAAAAGTCACATTATCAAATGTTCAAATTGATAGATTAAGAAAATAGACAATTAACTAATTCAATAAATTTATAACCTAGATCAGTTAAGCAAAAGTTACTTCTCTTAATGCACATGTAGTTCCCTCTTGACTACGTGTACGGGAATAAGGTTAACAATAACTTTTTGAACTATTCAAATTCATAATATTTATTATGCATTTTGATTCATAGAGTCAAATTCATTATCTCAATTTTTTTATTAAATATATATAAATTATATAGTTTAAAAAATCATAATAACTTAATAGACTAAAAATTCTGAATCTATTAAGTTCTAAGTTATAAGTTTTGGTGATTAATATTATTTACTATAAAAAATAATTGATTTTAAAAGGTATAATCTATCTTTTTTAAAATTAATTTTATTTTAATTTTGTAATTTGACAAATATTTTAAGAAGAATATTTTTACTCATATTAACAAGTAATATAAGATGGAGAGAGTATTAGGTAATGAAATTTGCACATTTTATCATCAGTCCATGGACGTTTATTTCTTAATACATTTTATTACAACCACTCCTTTTTATTCCATAAGGTAATTTACAATGTGAACATACACATACTTGAAAAAACGAGTAATGTTTACTCTAATCCATCTCATTGGGGAATATATTTAATTCTAACTTAGATGCTCGTTTATTTTTCATAATCAATTTAATTAAGATACAAAAGCAAGCTTGTCTTTGTTCTTTCTTTAGAATAATTTGTGGAAATTAAAAAATAATAATTAGAAGCGCGTAGTTAAGAAATCACGTGGTAATCTTTAAATACAATACTTAGGAAAAATATATAAATTGCTTCTAGACTTGTTCGATCGAACAGAATAAATATCACTTTAAAAAAAAATCAAAACTTAAGTTAGTAATAGTTTCCAATCTTAAATTTAAAGACGTAGTTCTTTTAATATAGTTCAATTGTCAAAAGTCATCTTGTAAATATGGACAATTGTAGTATTGCATATCTTGTATTCTTTTTTTAATAGACGTGAGAAAAGTTAAAATAACAATTAAAACAAAATGGACGGAATATCTCAAATAATTAATTTTACTCTTTATTTTTATGTCAACCTAAGAGTTTCCAACCTTTTTATTCTTTTGATGACTCGAGCACACAACTTCAATGTCTTAAGATTGGAGGTGAAGAGTGTTTACCATTCAAACAATTTTAATTCTCATCGTAATAGAACAATTTAATTCGATAATCAAGAATCAAGATCAATGAGCTGGAATCAAGGTATCTCAAATTTAAATATTATTGAATTCATATATGAATTCTAACATGGATCCATGCCTAATTAGAATTTAAATTATCAAAATCACATAATATAATACATTATAAAATAATAAGTAACAACCATCCAAAAGTGTTAAAAGTATTTTAGCTCTAACTATATGCTCTATCATTTTTTTTATAATGGTAACTAGGAGAATCAAGTTGATTTTAAAGATACTAAAGGGAGAAGTCCGTTCTTTTCCCACAAATAACTCTAGTATATAATGTGCATGAATTCCTTCCAAAATATCACATACTTCTTTAATCTTTAGTTTTCTAGTCTTTTTTTCTGCCATCTACTCTAAAATTAATGGCTTCTTCTCAATATGTTCTCTCTCCCCTCTTCTCTTAACCCCCAGCAACTTCTTTACAAACAACTCCTGCTACTAGGTGAGTTTCATTAGAAACAAAAAAGTGTATATTTTTGTGTATATCACCCTTGTATACTTACTGTATATTATATATATATCCATATAATATGTCGTAGAGGCGGTGTGAGCATTTTTAATTGTAATTGAAAAAATTCATTTATTTTATTTTTTGATGTGATCTCAGTAGTGACGAGGAGTCTACTTATATTGACTGGGACAATCTTGGATTCCAATTGATGCAAACTGATTAGATGTACGTGACAAAATGCTCTGATGATGGAATATTTAGACAAGGGACAACTTAATCGTTATGGCAATATCCAATTAAGCCCATCTGCTGGTGTCTTGAACTATGGACAGGTAAAAAAAAAAAAAAAAAAATTAGGGCCACAAATCACAATCTAACATATACTAAAAATCGTTTGAAAAATATTTAACGATTTTTTTTTTTTTGTTTAAACAGGGGTTGTTTGAAGGTACAAAAGTGTATAGAAGAGAGGATGGACGAGTATTTCTATTTCGTCCTGAACAGAACGCGATGAGAATGCAAATTGGTGCGGAGAGAATGTGTATGCCATCTCCGTCGACTGATCAATTTATCGAGGCTGTTAAGCAAACGGCTATTGCTAACCTCCGTTAAATTTATAATCACTCGCCTCATTCTTAAACAAGTTTGTTACTTTAAAATTAAATTGAGGGATTGTTATTTAAATGTGTAGATTCCTCCTTTTGGAAAAGGGGCACTATACATTAGGCCTCTTTTAATAGGTAGTGGTCCAATTTTGGGTTTTGCTCCAGCACCTGAGTACACTTTTCTTGTCTATGCCTGCCCTGTGGGGAATTATTTCAAGGTTAGTACCTCATTTAATATCAATAAATATTGGGGGATTTTAAGTCTCCTAAAAATATAAAAATATCTATAGGTAAGTCTCCTCGAAAAAGTGAAATATGTTAATGGCAGGATAATATAGGTTTTTTTCTTTTTTTTTTTAAAGAGAAAAATGTCTGAAATACACTTCAATTTTGTCTTGTATAGTTGATATAACTCTAGCTATGAAAATGACTCATATATACTCATATTAGTACATATTTGACTTATATATATACTTTTCCTCTAACGAAAATAAAAAATAATAATTTGTATTTATTTTTTAAAATTTTCACAACAAAAATAATTCATGTAAGGGTATATTTTATCCTTCTCACATGTAATTTTTAATCTCTTTTTTTATTCAATGGTTAATTTGAATTTATTATTTTGATGTTCAAATTTATTTCTTGTAAAATTTAATAAGGACACCTCAAAAAGAATTTAAATACAAAAACTAAATTACATTATAGCCGAAAAAATTTAGTTTTAAATTACAATAGCCACAAAAAAAATATCTTTTGATTTTGTCTTACATTTTTCTCTTGTTCCATTCACACTTCTTTTATTTTTGTTTCTCTTATTTTTACGTTAAAAATGAAAGAATAAAAAAAAAATAAGAAAAATTTATGTGTGAAAAATATCAAACAGACCCTTGAGCTTTGCTAGAACGATTATATATACTCCTACATGATTTTTTAAAAAATAAAAATATAATTTAAATTAATTTTTTTATTTTCATTTGATGAAAAGGGTATATGTGCGCCAGTTTTGTAACAGTAGAATATGTATGAGCCCTTTTTTTAAGAGAAGTATATCAATGGTAATGGCAAAGTTGAAAGGAATATAAAGCTTTTTTTAATTTTATTTTTACTATCATTGTATATGCTAATAATTGCAATTGCAGCAAGGGACAGCGCCACTGAACTTGTACGTTGAAGAAGACGTGCATCGTGCCTCACGTGGTGGAGCTGGCGGAGTCAAAAGCATTACTAACTATGCTCCGGTAAATAAATACATACATATTTATTAAATTATAGTATATGATTCTTTATGCAAATAATTAGGTACTGAAAAAATTCTGGATTATTTAATATAGGTTTTAAAAGCTATGAAGAATGCAAAGGCAAATGGATATTCAGATGTACTATATGTTGATGCAGTAAATAAGAAATATATTGAAGAAGTGTCTTCTTGCAATATTTTCCTTGTAAAAGGAAATGTACTTTCAACTCCAATAGCCAAAGGAACTATTCTTGAAGGAATAACAAGAAAAAGTATTATGGACATTGCACATGATCTTGGATATACGGTAAAACTGCTTATTTATAAAATCAGATCCAACGTCTAAAAAAGTATTTTTCAATACTTCGTGTTCGGTGCTTGGCTTGAATTGATTTAGGATTATTTTTTTTGCCAAATTAATACAGGTTGAAGAACGTTTAATTGAAGCTGATGAATTATTTAGTGCTGATGAAGTATTCTGTACGGGAACTGCAGTTGGTGTTGCTCCTGTTGGAAGTATCACATATAAAGGCCAAAGGTAAATTACAAAAAATTCATTTTAATATACAAATTTAATTACTCAATGCTATAAGATCTTTCGAAATATTTTAAGGAAAATTTCACTAGTTTATGAGCTAATTATATAATTTAATGCTAGTTTATAATATTATGAATCTTATCCGATTTTTGGACTTCGAATACATGTATCTGGCGCGCCCAGATACATATATCTCGAAAACATGGCATCAAAATTAGGTGTTATTTATTCTAGATACATTGTATCCAAGTGGATTCATATATATCTGATCCTCTCACTTGCATCTCTCCAGAGGCGTATGCTGGAGGGCGTCACCGGGTTCATGTGAACCCATGCTCCCCTCTGAAATCATATATAGTAGTGTTATATTTTTTTTAACTTTTTGTTAAATATAGATATGCGAACCCACAATCGAAGTATCATATAATGCGATGATGATTGGTGCACCTCTTATTGAGATTTAAATTTTGAATTTTATATCTATCTTGTATTATTTTTCTTTCTAAAATTGGGTAACACCTCTCTAAGTGGTTATTGGTAGCACTTTTGGCGTTTTAATTAATTAAGTATTTCAATTTTGGACCTATAATTTTAAAATTTTAACTATTTTCAATGATACAAACTTAAATGTCAAACCGATTAGATCCACATTTTCATAATAGTGCACCCATCATTCCGAAATCCTGATACGCCTCTGCATCTCTTCTATCTCGCTCGCATCTCTCCTCTCTCCCTAAATCTGATATCCCAAATACGTGTATCTAATATATGAGATACATGTATCTAGTGTTATTCACATGTATCTGGGGGATGATTCACATGTTTATGGAGATCTCGCTTGCCTCACTCCTATGTCACTCGCCTCTATCCTTCTCTTGCTCACCTCTCTCCTTATTTTATTGTATTTGGTAGACAAAATACAAGTATCTAGGTGTGTCTGACTTGAAATCAAGTATGAAATTATTAATTAGTGAGACAAATTGTAATTATTTCAAACTATTGGAACAATTAGTAAATATGATAAAAAGTTTTGGTCTAATTAGCCATTCCTTCTCAATAAGTAATTTTTTGTAAGTATTTAATTTTTGTGGTGCAGGATTGAGTATAAAATAAGCTCAGATCTGTCGTGCAAGCAATTTTATTCAAGATTAGTAGGGATACAAAGAGGTGTTATCAAGGATGAAAGGAATTGGATCGTGGAGATTGAATGATTTTAAAGTTTCTTAACAAATCTTTTTGCGATTGTATTAATGCATGAGCAAGTTGTATGTAATAATATATATATATATATATATACTAGTATATATAGATAATATATGAAATTTTACGAGCTCTTGTAAGTTGTGACAATAATATATATATAAATTGTTGGTTGTTTATATAACCTATCATTATCTGTGTCAAATTTATTGTTTAAGTTTGTCTCAATCCAATATTATATGAACTATTTTTATTTTTCAAAACTCAATTATATCTTCTATTGATCTCGAATCTTAAAATGTCATTTAAATAGATGCATAATGTCAATAAGACGATAGTATTGATGCCATTAATTAGTTGCATTACTAAGAGAAAAAAAGCTGTAGCTTGTGATCCTCAACTCACATTCACAAGCCCAAATTATGTTTGCCGACCATGGATTCGAGCCCAAAACATAAACACCGAGTTGTAGGGTTGAAGAACTTATATATCCGTTTTTGTGATTACCATTTAAAATGTAGTCATAGTACATACACTTTTTTTTTTGTTATATATTCATCTATTTCATAATAATTTTAGATAGGCTATTTCAAAAATTGGCCTAAACTTATCATATATAACTTTAAATACCACATTCTCTAAAAAAAATTTGAAATGGAGATGGAAACCTGTAAAAAAATAATTTGAAATGGAGATGGAAACCTGTAGATTATTGTTTTCTATAAACCATGTACAAATTAAATAATGATATCTAAAAAGATAATCATAAATATTTTACGGCTATCATACGTTGTGGTCCTTAATTCACGTTAATAAGCCCAAATCGTGTTCTTATGAGTTAAATCGAACTAATGAAGAGATCCTTCTTTGGATCACCAAATTGTCTAAGCCCACGAATTAAATTACTTGCATAGAGACCATTTATAGTGTGAACAAGCTTGGTGAAAATATTACATTAATAGCATTAATAGCATCCCATACTTAAAAATATTGTTAATGACTTTGATGATATCAAAATGAAGCTATTACTCTCTCAGTTTTATATTACCGGTCATATTTTGTTTTTACACACCTTTTAGAAAAATTACAAATAAAAAGTATATATATATACCTTATTCATCAATATCAAATATTCCTCTGTTTCATATTATGTTTTATTTTGCTTATTCAATTAAAAAATTAAAATAGTATTATTCTAATTTATTTTCTTTCTATTCGTAATATTAAATAATTACATTAAATAATACTAATCAAATTTAGAATTACAAAATATAATTAATAAGGTTAAAATACACTTCTAATAAAAAAATTCTTAAAGATATATCATGTCAAATATGGCCCAAATAATATAAAATGAAAGGATGTCTCAAAATAATAAACTCACATTATTGCTAAGCAAAAGTTACTTCTATTAATGTATTAGCCATTATGCATATCTAGTTCCCTCTTTTGACTAAATGTGTACAGGGATAAGGTTAACAATAACCTTTTTGAACTATTCAAATTTACAATTACAATATAATAATATTCGTGCACTGTGATTAGTAGCGGAGTCAGAATTTTTAATAAAGGGGTTCAAAATATGAAAAATAGACATACAAAGTTGTCGAGGGAGGTTCAACATCTACTATATATATCTAAAAAATTATTTTAACCATGTATAAAAAATATAATTTTTCACCGAAAGATGAACCCTGACTATAACGTGGCTCTGCCACTAATTGTGAGTAACAAGAGGCGGAGCTCGTATAAAGTTAGCCGCTTGAATCGAATTCAATAATTTTTGTTTAAATTTTATATTGATCTTAAATAATTTATTAAATAGGTATAAATTAAATATAATTTAAAAACCCATAATAACTTAATAGAATTGAAATATCGAACTCATAAGTTCTAAATTATGAGTTCGCCTATGGTGATTAATGTTGTTTACTTTAACAATTAATTAATTTTAAAGGGTAATGTGAATTTATTTTTAAAATTAATCCAATTTTGATTTTGTAATGTAATAAATATTTTAGGACGAATATTTTTAATAATATTGACAAATAATATAGGACAAATGACGTATAATTAAGGTAATGAAATTTACACGTTTTTCAACAGTCCATGAACGTTTAATTTTTTTATTTCATTTTATCACAACCACTCTTTTTTTATTCCATGAGGTGATTTGCAATGTGAACATACACAAAATTGAGTGGTTGTACCACCTACGCACGTAATGCAGTTGATGAGGTTGCTTCTTCTTTAGAGTTTTCGGGTTCGAGTTTTGTGTATGAAATAAAGAGCGCTTTCCTCTGAATGAGGCCCTACACAACATAAATCTGAAATAGACGGACTCTAATACACGTACCTAACATCGAAAAAAGAAAGAGTGGTTGTAATAAACCGTTTACTCCAATCCATCTCAGTGGGGGATATATTTATTCTAACTTAGATGCTCTTTTAACTTTTCATAATCAAGATGACTTGAGATATAAAAGCAAGCTGTCTTTGTTCTTTCTCTAGAATAATTTGTGGAAATTAGAATACAAGAAAGAATTAAAAGTGCATAGTTGAGAAATCACGTGGTAATATTTGTTAATTATTAAATGTAGGTATGGAGACCAATTGTGAATTATTATATTCAAAATTGTGTGTACAACATGACTATCAATTCCATTTTGATCATTAACATCCTTAAAGGTAGTAATCCTCTGTATTAGTTGCACGATCTCAGTTGTAAGTTAAATTCTATTTTTATAATATAAAGAACAATCAGACAAAACTAGAACGGTATATATATATATATAAAAAGGTGTTGGAAAATATATATGCACAAAGTTGTTGGAAAATATATATGCACAATTGCTAATAATTTAAACGCATGATTAATGGTATATATCTTAACAATATCCACTTAGATGCTTAATCTTGACAACGGTTAGAATATTATGCCTAAAAGGTAGTTAATTAACAAGTACTCCTTCCATTTCATATTACTCGCTCACATATTAAAAATTGTTGTTTCAATTTGCTTGTCCAATTTATGAAATCATGAGAATTTTATTGTATTTTTCCTTTTCTATTCTTAGTACTCCCTCCGGCCACCTTTAATTGTCATATTATGCGCTTTTCGAAAGTTAATTTGACTAATTTTCAAAGTTAAATTAGAGCACATTAATTCGATAGTTTAAACAAAAAATTAGATATTCAAAAACCTATACGAAAAATGCTATAAATTGTAATTTTTTTGCATCTAAATTTTTATAATTTGACTCTACAAAAAGGAAACCATGACAATTAAAAATGGACGGATGGAGTATTAAATAACTACATAAAATAAAGTAGAAATAGTCAAATTTAGAGTTCTAAAATATTATTCATAAGATTAATTTAACAAAATACACTTCAATTTAAAGCTTTCTTAAAATGTCAAGGCTAAGAGGCCAAGTAATATGAAACAGCAAAAACATGTAACTACCTATATACAAATTAAAACAAAAAGGTTTGAACATGCTTGCCTACGTAACTCTTCGTAACCTTTTTTCTTTATCAGAAAAAACAAACTATTCTATTAATTAAAAATTGGTGAGGAACGTAGGTCCTGAGGAAGCAGCTTATATAATGTGCATGAATTCCTTCCACAAGTATCATATACTTCTTCTATCTTTAATTTTATATTCTTCTTTTTTTGTGCCTTTTGCTTCTACAATTAAATGGCTTCTACAAATATTGTCTCAATCTTCTCTTTCTACCCTCTTATCTACACCACCTACAACTTCTTTACTACAAGCTTCTACTACTAGGTGAGTTTCATTTGAAACCAAAAAAAGAGAGTATATTTTCCTTGTATATTCAATGTGTATCGTGTATATCCATATATATATGTTTCATAGAGGCGGAGTGAACATTTTTAATTTATAGGTTCTAGATTACAATTCTTACTGAATTTTGAAAATATAATATTTTTTAAAAAAAATTGGGCGTTGGGGAATCAAGCTCTCATAAAAAAGGTAAAAATTTAGGTAGCCAACCAATTGATCTAGTACTAAGATTCTCCTTTAAATTGATTATTTGTACATATTAAATAAACCTTTTAATACAAATGCAATATTTGAGTCAAAGTTACACACTGATTCTGCCGAATCAATTACTATATCACTGTGAATTCGCATCCGTTTGTATGAGATATACATAATATATACACATGATATACATTGTTGCAGTGACGTTTTTAAAGTAGAATTCAGCTCTGAATTTTGATAGCTTGATAGTTACTTTTTGATGATTTATGATATCAGGGAATACGAGTCTGCGGAGATTGATTGGGATTCAAATTAACTCAAACTGATTATATGTTCATAGCAAAAAGCTCTTTAGATGGAAATTTTGAACAAGGCCAACTAAATCCCTTTGGAAATATTCAACTAAGCCCTGCTGCTGGAATTTTGAACTATGGACAGGTATCTTAATTTCTTTTTCACTTACTGTATTATTATTACTTCTAATTTCAGCCGTAAAAAAGGATTTTAATTGCTCAGCTATCAATTATTTTCATGTGCTATAGGTTTTGTGTTAATCGAAAAACACTTTACACAAGAAATTTATTGGATTTTGTGTAAAATAAACATCGTCGTCGATATATAGATTAATAAATCGTATACACTATTACGATCCGAAGAGTTGGCCCATCCATATCCAAAATTCGAAACCAAGAAAGAATGGTTATTATGGAGGACATGTTGATGTCTATAAGTTCTGTGGTGTTACGATATGAATTCCTTATATCCATTAATAATGAGAATTATCCGAATTTTTAATAAAAAAAAAAAAAAAAGGGTTTATTTGAAGGCACAAAAGCGTATAGAAGAGAAGATGGAGGCATATTCTTATTCCGTCCGGAAGATAACGCAATGCGAATGCAAATTGGTGCTGAAAGAATGTGTATGATTTGTCCTTCAGTACATCAATTTGTGGATGCTGTTAAGCAAACTGCTTTAGCTAATAAGCGTTGGGTAATTAATCACATCATTTGAATTTTTATTATCAAATGAATGTTTACTAATAATTTAAATTAAAACAAGAACAGATTCCTCCAGCTGGGAAAGGAGCACTATATATTAGGCCTCTGCTAATGGGAAGTGGAGCAGTACTTGGAGTGGCTCCAGTCTTGTTTATGCTTGCCCTGTTGGTAACTATTTAAAGGTTCGTTTTGTCAATCAACTTCCCTTTTCTTTCGTTTCGTAGGATGTACTAGTAATGCTGGTATTAGTTATATATGGTGACGTTAGTTATATTGAGGTTAATTATTTCTTATGTACAGTCGGTTTAGTATATAAAGTTTAAAAATATTAACATGTATAATATAGTAGTTTTATTCAAGAGGAAAAGTGCACAAATACTCAATGTAGGTATGTTTGATATTTGTCAAAACCGGAGATAGAATAAATATATAATTTGAAAAAATGAATACAAATTAAAATTGGTGATAATTTGGGTATTTGCATATATAGGATGCAACAGGGACACTCTCTTTATATGTTGAAGAAGAAGTTCATCGTGTTGCCTATGGTGGAGCTGGTGGAATTAAAAGCATTACTAATTATGCCCCGGTATTAAATAATAATTATGTTTTTTTTTATTATTTATAAAACATGAGTAATAATAATGTACCAATTTGTTGGGAAAATTACTTATACCATGAGTATACTTAAATCATTTTTTTTGGTCCATATAGGTGATGAAAGCAATGAGGAATGCAAAAGGGAAAGGATTCACTGATGTATTGTACCTTGATTCAGTAAATAACAAATATATTGAGGAGGTCTCTTCCTCTAATATTTTTCTAATCAAGGTACATATATATACAATTTTACATGCTCTCACATGTATGACTATTGATTTTTCTAGACAATTAATTATGTCTTATATGAAGAGTTACATCAGTGCGGAATGAGTGGTCTTTTTTAATATGACTTGGCAATTTTTTTTTATTTTTTTTAATCTTTTGAGCTAGTTATTAAGGTTAAGTTAAATCCAAGATTTATTATTTTATATGATAACGGAGTTGGACCTATCCTAGTTCTCGTTTTTCGATGTTGGAACTTGGACCCCCATAGTAAAATTGTGCACGCTCCAGATGTCTAACACTTGGCGTGAGGGGGTGTGAAGAGTCCCAAATCGTGATTAAAGGAATGTGTAGTCTCTTTTAAAATGGTATTAGTAGTAGTATTCAAATATTGGCTCGAGACATTTTTTCTACCCTTCCTATCCTGAACAGGGACACCTTACGTTCTTGAACCGATAACCATCTTTCCTCCGTCCTTGTTTGAGCAATCTTTACCTCTTAATTAACATACCTTTTTATAATCGAATTTAGGCCCAAAATTTATTTCTTTACAAACACTGATCGATGATTATCAACAAACTTCACAGGGAAAAGTCATTTCAACTCCAAAGGCTAATGGAACCATTCTTGAAGGAGTCACGAAGAAAAGTGTCATTGACATTGCACATGATCTTGGATACCAGGTTAATTACTATAAAAATGCTGATTAATACAAATTAAACAACATGATCTCAGATTTTTTTCTAAAAAAAATATTTAATTTTGAAGTGATTATTTTTGTCCAGGTTGAAGAACGTTTAATTGAAGTTGCGGAATTAATTACAGATGATGAAGTGTTCTGTACTGGAACTTAACTTGGTGTTTCTCCTGTAGGAAGTGTTACTTACAAGGCTAAACGGTAAGTTATTAAATTAATTTACAAATTATATAAACTCTCATCTAATACTTCAACTGTCTACGTCACATCCTGTTACCCTTTATAACTCCTACTTAATCCGAAAGTGTAAAAAATAATTTTGAAATGTATGTGGAGGATTGAGTATAAGATAAGTTCAGAAGGGATAAGCCATCAATTGAAGTCGAGGCACTATCGAGGATAAGAGGAACTGGATTGTTGAGAGCCTCGATAACAGGAACTTTAAGTGTTTAATTGAAAATCAAAGACGAATTTGAGGGTACTCTAATGTATTTATTTTCCTTAAATTAAAGAAAGTTTGTGAGAGTGTTTTGCTTGTTTTATCACACGGAAGTAGTTGTGTCCATCGCAAGAATTCAGTAAGAACATGAATTTTTGATAAACCATAATTGTTTTATTCGTCTATATTACAGAATTATATTCTTGATAACTCAAAGCTGCATCTCTAAATAGTTGAATCTCTATCAAGTAAAGCGATAATTTCTCTTTTATTTTGTTCTTTCAACCAATAAATATTGGTAAAAAATTCATGAATGATCACTTTTTAACTTTTGTAACCTTCAAAATGGCAAAATTACAATAATATACTACTTAAGACTTTAATTAACAAAATATCAACATACTTCTATTTAATTATAAACAATTTACAAATATAACAAAATAACTAATTTTCGTATTTAAGTGAATTAATTTTTTTCGATTTCCTCTCTCCTGTTTTTTTGTATTACGTGTCTTTTTCTGTGGAGTATAATTAGAGTATTAAATTTTATCAAGTTTATCTCTTAATTTTATCAATTTTATCTCTCCAATTAGAGATTCATCTGTACACCTTTTCTTGATTTTATTCTCTCCTCGTTTTACATTTAATGGTCTTTCAGATCATATTTATTTTCTTCTTTTTTTGATGCAACTTTTTATGTCCTCGTTTTACATTTAATGGTCTTTCAGATCATATTTATTTTCTTCTTTTTTTTATGCAACTTTTAATGTTACCAATAAAGTTGGTGTAGTTACTCCTTATGTGATTTTTACTTTCTAGTAAATTCAAACCTTCCTCTTCATCTGTCAAAATTCTCAAACCTTCCATCTTCTTCCGTCCATATCTTTTCTTGAACCATTAATTCACTTCATCCTTTAACCACCCATATCACTATATTTTCATCATTGTTAACCAATTACACAAAATCATCCTCATCATATTTTCACATAATAGTAGACGTATGAAGTAGCAATAATGTTGGTATTATATACCAACTTCAAATCAGTATAATATTAGTGTAATAATGACATATGGTTATAAAACTGGTGGTATATAGTGGCTACATTGTTGGTATTATACACCAACCTCACATTGATGTGTTATTTTTTTATTGTTTTAGGCTAGAATTCTGAAATTTTTATCCAACTTTCATTACTGTTGATTGGTTTATTGGTATTTGAATGTTTGACGTACAATACACAATTGGTGTACTAGTAGTGTAATTAGTCCACATGTTCATAATTATAGTGGTATAAAGTAGCAAAAATGTTGGTATTATATACTAACCTCAAATTTTAAATTTAAACAACTAACCAAACGAATCATCCAATAAAAAGTAGTTATACACCACAATAAAACACAAAATTTTGACAAATATTTTTCATATAAGTGAACATATTATCAATTACAAATCACCATAGTGTATTTGATCTGATAATTTCCTTCAATAGATTCATCCAAAATTGGATCTATTCCAGTCAAACATAGTGTATTTGATCTGATAATTTCTTGTCTTGTTGTTTGGACACCAATTTGGTAATCAATAGCTTCCATAGCTCTATCAACACATGTTACACATAATGGATACTTTGAAAAGAAATTAGAATTGCATTTTTTTAAATCTAAATAAACTTGGACACCCATGTCGTTATGAATCTTCATTGGTGGAGATG
The DNA here is from genome assembly GCA_029582245.1 of Solanum etuberosum. Lineage (NCBI taxonomy): Eukaryota > Viridiplantae > Streptophyta > Magnoliopsida > Solanales > Solanaceae > Solanum > Solanum etuberosum. Next base: position 41,462 of record JAJONR010003372.1, on the reverse strand, counting down.
GAACACTCACGACATATTTGAGTTCTAAATGAAAATTATCGTGTCCACATCCAATTGGGAAGCAATAGTAGTAATTAAGCCTTCGTATTTGGTGTTCGCATCATATATCACTCCTTCAATATCGTAATCAACGTACCTACCTGTAGACACGTAATTTTTTACCGAACTTAAATTTAACCCCATTTATAGAGCTTAAATATTTTATAAAAAACCTAAATTAAAGATTTTGACTTTTACCATATTTTATTAACTTTATTTTAAAGTATTTGAAAACAACAAAGACATAATCATATATTTTGGTAAGTTTTATTATTATTATTATTTATTCTTTTTTCAATTGGTTAAAAAAGAAATTTTAAAAAGATTATATGTTTTATTTTAATTTAATTTAATAAATAAGCAAAGTTTTTTAATTATAATTAGCTGCTTAAATTTTTATTAGTTTAAAAATATTAACATAATATTCTTATATTATATTATAATAATTCAAAAACAAATAACTTCACCTCACATTACCCCCACAACTCACTTGTCATGACCCCAACTCCACCCCACTCCCTCATTAACACCACTACCCTTATCCCACTATCCTAAACTACAACACACCCTCACACATTCAATACAAAAAGACACAAGACGTACAAAAAAAACAAAAGAAAAGAAGAGAAAAATCAGCAAAAGTATATACTCACACACAAAAAAAACGTACAGAGGAGGGGAAGGAAAAAAATACATCATTCTGCACACTACCAAAAAACCACACTCACCCACAAAGAAAAGGAAAAGAAAAGATTTGCACACTTAGAAAAAATCCCCTCACTTATATGCTAAAACATTTTTCTTCCTTTCTAGCAACATACCATATACAAAACACACGAACAAGCCCAACACCACACACCAAAAAAGATTTGTGAGTGTTCTAATCGAGCTTCAGTCAAGATCTTACGGTATTTATTTTGAGGTACAATTTTACTTTTTCTCTTTAATTTGTTTATGGAATTTGATGTAATTATGTGATAAGTTTACTTATAATTCTGCTTCACTCATAATTCGATTGAAATGAATATTGGGTTGAGTGTTATATATTTATTTAATGCATGATGATAGCTTTAATTGATGTTTATTTTTATTTATTGAATTTTATTCGTTAGACGTTATTTCTTAAAATAAACGGGCCGTGGTGGTGTTTTTGTCTTAACTTACATACCAATAATGATAAAGTAGGTATTATTAGACTAAACAATTATTGTCGTTTTTATTTTATCAAACAAAAGAATGAGATTTATTTTAGCAATTCATCATTGTTTTGTTGGATTAATAAGAAATTACAATATGCGTGTGCTTAATTTTGCCATTAACTTTAAGGTTAAAATAAAATTATAGTATGTATAGACCTAATTTTAACATTAACTTTAAGAGTAAAAAAAAAAATACAAAATAATCCAAAATTCTATATTATATCCTAGAAGTTTAGATTTGTTTTGTTTTATTTGATTTTATTCACAAAGAACTAACATTTTCTTAGAACATTACATGAGTTTTAGGCATGTTAAAAAAAATATTTGTTTCAATTAAGAATGTGGTTACATATCTTTTTTTGAAACGCTTAAAGGAAATTCAAGCATGTGGTGACACACCTTGACAAAATTATTCTAATAAAATATTTAATTTAATTAAAATCAAGATGTGAGACATAGAGTATTAGGTACACACTCGAGAGAAGAAAGCAGTTATGTTTCGAAGCTATTAAATATCAAAACCAAGAATGCCGTTACGCATCTAGATTGAGACCAAATAAAAGTTTAACAATAAAAATATGAGTGAAACTGTAGCATATAAAATATATCCAAAAATAATCTAAAAAGTAAGTATAAGTCAAGAAAAGCGACTGTGCTAGAACCACGGGATTCGAGGGATGCCTAATACCTTCCCCTCGGTCAACAAAATTCCTTACCCGAATTCTAGTTTGCAGACCAAATAAAGAGTCATTTCCTTTTTATTAGGGATTAAACAAAAAAGTGACTTGGAACACCATAACTCAATTCTAAGTGACGACTTTGAAAAAATAAAATAATTCCTAATCAATACCGTCATTTAAATTGGAAAAATCCTATCCGCCGTGCGCGAAAAGGGGTGTGACACTACCTGTATTACAAATAGAATGGTGATTTCAATGTATTCAATCGAAACTTTTTTGCATTTAGAATGTTTTTACTTACGTGAAAATGTAATCTCAAATACGTTGTTTACGAATAACTTAAAGATTAACAATTACTCCAATATATATATACCAAACAATAAATGATGGTGGTGTTAGTTAAAAACCTAATATACAAATTTGATATACCATATACTTCAATATAGATACCACAAAATTTACAAGTTGATATTACACCAAACTTGCATATTAATAACAAGTTGATATACCATATACTTCAATATAGATACCACAAATTTTATACCAGCTAAATATATATCAAAAAAATTAAAGAATGGCGATGTTCCTTTGCAACATAATATACCATATTATGTCAAATAAAATATTAATTTCTCCTAATAATTTACCAAAAATTATTCACTGAATATGACATTTTTATGACTTATGTTGTTTACGAAAACATAATACACAATAACAATTACACCAAATCATCTTCACCATTCACACTATCAATTACACCTATTAATCTACCAATATTTCTTTATAATCTGTATTGTTAATACACCAATTAAAAAGCACCATTATTTTCACCAATTAATTTACTAAATCAGATTCATGAAATATGAATCTTATAATAAACCACAAAATCCTACAAATTAAACCAAAGAATAATTACCAGAAAATATCACAGAATTCGTGAATACTAACAACGCAAATTACACGATCAATTACACCACTCAATATAGCCAAATTCAATCTACAAAAGTGATTTTTGAACGCCCTTAATTCAGATTGTAACACAAAAAACATATAATCACGTAAAAAAATACCAAATCAATCGTAATTTATTTGAAATACCTGATGCGTCCCATCGTCCGTTGTGTTGAATCAAGATTGAAAAATGGTATCCATGAGTGAACAGTCGTCCAGAATGTGTAGAAATAGAGTTTTATTTTTGTTAAAAAACCTTTTTTTGATGGGAGAGATTATATAACCAATTTGAGTAAATCGTGGAAGGTAAAAGAATCGGATGAAATCAAGGAATCTAAGTAAATAACTATTTCTACTATTTTTTTATTTTATTTTTTATATATTAAATCCTATTTTTGAAGAAAAAACTATTGTCATATAGACGGAAAAAAAACTATTGCTATATAGTAGTAATTAAGGTACTTAATTTATATACTTAAGTATTTTGCCCATTTAAAATTCATAAACACCAAAACTTAATGAAGCCCAGAGGACCAAAAATAAGGTTGGGCTTTATGTCACTAATCATCCCCTACTGAATTGGGCCCGTTATGTGTGGTTAACTGCAGCCTGCATTTGACAACTTAAAGATCCAAAATAAAGCCCATACTGGGCCAAAAATAGATGACGGTCTTACTTGACAAATGACAAAAATTAGGGTCATGTGCACTTTTGCCTCCTTATTGTTTTTGGTTTCCCACCCGGTATTCAGAGCCCACATTGGAGCCCTGACTAAATTTGGATCGCTCACTGCAGGGACCATTCGGGATGGCGCTTCCAACATGATTTTCTCCATACCCAGGACACGAACCCATGACCTTTGGTCATAGGTGAAGCAGTCCCATCACTGCACCACAACTCATGTTGGTCACTTTGGCCTCCTTTAATTTCCGGTGGTTTTCAATTTTTTCTCTTCAAGATAACTACTCTCTCCGTCTAAAAAAAGAATGAACTATTTTCTTTTTTACTCTATTTAAAACGAATGGTTTTTTTCTTTTTTTGACAACACATTACTTTCAACTTTCAATTTGACATATTTACGGCCACAAGATTAAAGACCTACCTTTTGACATAACTTTAATTTAGGACTACAAAATTAAAAGTCTTATTTATTTTCTTAAACTCTGTACCAAATTAAAATAAGTCATTCTTTTTTAAAAAACGGGAGTAATAATTTAAGCCAATAGTTTTCAATATTAAAATGATTTCTCGTAGCTTAGGTCAATATTAATTTTAGTATTTAGCAAAAAAAAAAAAAAAAACCCGACCCAACAAACCCGGTTATACCTCTTGGGTTGAAGTTGGTTTCCTCCACCATTTCCCGTTCCCCAACCTGGCACACTAATGTGGGGCCCTAACCGCCCTCAACCTGCCAGGGCTACATTTAAGTGGCTCGGTTCGGCCTCGTTGACACAAGGATAAAGATTAAAAATCATTGATTTGAGAGATAAAAATTAAAAATCGCTCCAAAATAGGGATAATTCATTTAAAAATTTGATTTTTAATAAATTAAAATGCGTTGGGATAATAAATGTGCAAGTTATTACTTAGACGAATTTGTGGGATTATTACCATAATGTATGTATCCACATCAATCATCAACGTAGGATTCCTATCACATCATTATTTAATTTTCCTGTTTGCATTAATCATTATTTGTTCTACTGCAACTAAATTATTAAAAAGATAGATGACATATTGACAATATTCATCTATCTTACCTAAGATTTCGATCATGAGTAGGTCATTCAGTTTTCTTTAATTTTTTTATGACAACTTAACTCCCATGAATTGACCACTTAATTACTAAGTCATTTCTTTCTTTAGCTAACATATAAATTAATGCTGTATGATCATGTGGATATAATTAATTCACACTTGCATCATTTTCCATAATAATTTGGAGCCCAATATTTCTTATTAATCTTGTTTCATTTTAAAGTACGTACCTCGTTATATTCAAATTTTGGATCGGTCTTTGATCACATACATGAAAACAAGAGAGTATTAGTCACATAATTATAGTACGTACTTGTTATAGAAAATGAAGAGAAAAAAGATATTCCTTCCGTCTCTAATTACTTGTCCACTTTTGAATTGACACACCTATTAAGAAAACAATGATTGACATAGTGAGTTTACCATTTTACCTCTATTAATTATGAAGTAGATGAATTAAAAACTTAAGAGTTTCAAGAAGTTGTACTTTTTTCAAAGTAATTAATTGAGGGTATAATAGGTAAAATTTTTTTTATCCTTTCTTAATTTGTCAAAATGGACAAATAATTAGAGATAACTAAAAAAGAAAAAATGGACAAGTAATTAGGGACAGTAAACGTTTCGTGGAGAGAGAGTTGTCTTGATGTGTACACAATTTCATTAACTAAGTCAAATCGTAGACATACTATACTCAATCCAAGTGGGTACCAGCAAGACTTGATAATTACTTGTGTTAGACAAGTCAGCCCAATGGTCTTCTTGTCTCAACTATAATTTCTGTCTCATTTAATGTAATTCTTATCCTTCTATTTCTGTTGAAAACGTTTGTTGTATGTTACAACTTTGGCTTCATTCAATCAAAATTTATGTTCTACATTTACTTTTGACATTTATTTGAATGGCTCCTACTTAAAACTCTTCGCCTCTCTTACCTGTTGAACGTCCATTGATCACTTCGAAATAACTTCAAATATATAAGTAAAAGAAATTACATTCAATTATATATGTATGGAAAATAGTTAATATGTGTTGATATCCCTACAAATATGTTTGAACTTTCATTAGTATAAAATTTCGAACACAGCATATCTGAAGTCATTCTAAAGTGGGAGACTTGTAATAATTTTTTACACACTGCAAGTATGTATGAGTTAGATGATAATCCCCATGTCAGATATCTGTGCATTTCGATCATCCTATCAAAAGTTAACATAGACAAAAATGGGTTGAGTCAAGAGATCACAATGAGTCATAATATAAGCAAATATAAGAACCAAACCAACTTGCCCATTATTTTACAATTCCAAATTACTTATAATCCATGACTCCACTAATATAAGAGACTTATAAAATAATAATGATTTGAATGTATTATTAATTGTTAGACATCATCACCAAATGAGCAGTATATATCAAAAATACATTTTCATGAATTAAAACATTTTTTAAAGGTTAAACATCAATATGAGTCTATTTGAGATGCTGTTTTTTTAGTGGATTAACTTGAGCATAATTCAAATTAATTTATCATCAAAGTCACTATATATTGTCCATATTTATTGTCTGGATTAATTATATGAGTTTGACTCAATTTTACAGCCCATAATATTAATGAGGGTGCAATATAATTTAATTTGGAGTCATTTCGATGATATATGTGAAGCAAGTACAATTAGAAAAAAGTGTAGCCGCCAGCAACGGAATTAAGCCAGGCATTAGCCTTCATAAATAGTGGCGGCATTATTAGATAATTTCTTCGTTTACTTTTAGTTGTTCACTATATTCAAAATTTTCAAATTATTTTTTAAGATCTAAAACTAAATATCAATAAAAGACTTATAAAGTTCAGAATAGACAATAATTAGTCAAATTAGATGGTAGTGTAACACATACAAAGCTACACTAATGACTAATCTAAGGAAAAAAGTGTGAGATTTGTTAAATTAGAATGAGTAATAAGGTCAAGCATGCAAGTCCAATGATGTGACAGTGAGGACTATCTCCCAACGGCCAAGTTCTCTGCACCTTTGCAATGAATCCATCTTTGGTGGGCCTCATCCCCCCCACGCCCCCCCCCCACCCCCGTTTTTCAACATTATTTGTTCCATGGAAGATTCTCGAATCTCTCCGATTGGTTCATAAAATTGTGATTGTCCAAAATCATATAAAGAAATCAAAGTGTTATATTTCACTTGATGTGAAAACTCAACGCTTCCTCTTCCTCTCCCTCACACCCATGATTGGATATATGGAGGGTGGAAATATAAGATGGGGTTCCAGCATCGAGTAAATCATGAGAATTAAGATGTGTATACAATTCTAAATAAATCTTGAATCTACTTCAACTTAAAAAGTTAGCTCATAATTGATTATGAGAATTGCTTGTGACCATATAAGAAAATCAGATTACACCGTCAATCTGATTGGAACCGTACAAATTAGAAAAAAAATATTCAATTGGATACTCTGACATAAAAATTTACTCGTGTAATTTGGTTTCTTGATAATTTAATTGTCCTTTGGAGATCAAAATTAACTTTTTGTGAAGAGTACATTTGCTTATTAATCCTTAATTTCTATTTATTGTTTTGGCACAAATGTAGAGAGACCTCCTTTATTGGCCAAATTTGGCACTTTAAAACGTTTAATTACTCGTCTCCCTTTGTCAATATATACTCTAATTAGCTGTATCTGCTAAATTTGAGAGAAGTAATCAAAATTGGAAACTGCTATATATACTCAAAAATCAACATACAATCCAATGTGTTTGCATTTCTAACTTTGGTGGTCATTTGGTCACCTACCCAAACGGAGAATCTTTCTTGTGTTTATGTAAGTATCTATTTTTATTTTCACTAGAAAATAAAATATCATGACAAATAAAATTTTGTAGCTTAACTTCAAACATTCATGCTAATCTCATTCAGCTATGAATTATCAATAAATTATAAAAAAATTCAATTACTTAGAAATTTTCTTGCAACGAATTAACTAGGGATTATCGAAAAATTCTGTAGCTGATTTCATGCTTTGTTGTTGGAATTTGCCATCTTTGAGTGCCTTGACATACTTTGCTTCTAGAATTTTTTGATGGTTTTTACTTTATAGTGTTTCATAATCGGACATCAATTTGACTTCGTTGTTTATAGCCCTAGCACGCCTAGCTAATATGTACTTTCTAGGAAGTTGTAAAATTTCATGATTTCTCAATGATTGTGTCCTAATTACTTCAATATTGTTTACTGTTTGATGGAAATTTAATGATAAAAAAAAATGAAAAAAATTAGGAAAACTTCAAATTAATTAGGTGTAGACTAGTATTCTCTACAAAATTTGTATTTGTTGTGACACGTTCTCTAGGTAATTAAACACTAGTGGAGTAAAGGTGATACAAAACCAAAATGGGAAAGTAAAAAAAATACTGAACCACGTATCACATATAATCAAAGTTACGTGCGGACATGTTAAAAATATAATTAGAGATTAATAATGTGCTTTTTTATTAACTTAAATTTTTAGGCGACATGATCACGCTGCACTTTCATCCGTCTAACATGTGATAAATATTTTTCAAGGTTGGCAAAGGTATACCTTTTTATTGGAACAGGAAATGAGGAAGTGGAACATGAGAAATCCAACCCTCAGCAACAAAAGTGAAAACTCACGAGACAACTAACTAACTGAGCTACTGTGATTTCTTTCCCGGCAAAGATATACTCTATGTATTATTAGCTCGCCTATTATTTACCTTGGCGAAGACTTTGCAACAATATATATGTCAATGATTTTCAAATGGACGGTACTTATAGTCTTATAAATAAGATTTTAAATTTATTAGACATACAGTTCCAACTTTTTTTTAGGTACAAGACATAAACTTCCAAGTTTTTTCTTCAAAAAAAGTCTAGTGTATATTTAATGATTCGACTAAGAGAAAGACAAGAAGAAAAAACCCTTGTTTTCTCTTCTGGCATTAATCATCTTCTATCTAGCCATACTCTACTTTTTTGACTGCTCCTTAAAACATGTTTATCCTCTCTCTTTTATAATTATATATTAATCTCTATTATTATTCCTCTTTCCTCTCTCTCTCTCTCTAGGCACAAATTAAAGTAAACAACACTCAACAAAGGGATACAAGAAGAAGAAGAGGGGATATAATTAGCTTAATTAAAACTAATCTTGTTAGTGAAATTAAGGTGAAAATATCAAGAAATGGGGAGAGCTCCTTGTTGTGACAAAAACAATGTCAAGAGAGGGCCATGGTCACCTGAAGAAGATGCTAAGTTGAAGTCATATATTGAGCAAAATGGAACTGGTGGAAACTGGATTGCTTTGCCTCAAAAAATTGGTATGAAAATCCAAATTATTAATCTCCTCCAACTTCCTTTGTTTGTTTTTTATTGATGAAAATTATAGTACTATCCTAGGTAAATTCATGAAGTACTCCTACGATACTGTGTGTGTTGAAGTGTCTCAGAACCTCTGTCTGTTCTGATACTATGTTGAAGTGTGTGACCGATGAGATGTCACACGCTTTGAAGTGTGGACCAAGGGTCATAATTAGTTGTTGTTTCTGATTGTTTTGTTCCTATGCATACCATGATTAATAGTATTAATCATGCTGTTTTTGTGAAAATTTTAGGCCTTAAGAGATGTGGGAAAAGTTGTAGGCTCAGATGGTTAAATTATTTGAGGCCAAACATCAAGCATGGAGGATTTTCAGAAGAAGAAGATAGGATTATATGCAGCCTCTACATAAGTATTGGAAGCAGGTAATTAATTATAAACCCTTAATTAATTTCTTCAAATCATGTCTCTCTCTCCTCGTTTATGTTTTTGGCTAATTCTATGACTAATAACTTCTCTCTCTTAATTACTAGAAGCGCTAGCTAGTTGTGACTACCAGAATCAAATAGTGTTGGAGCCAGAAATTTGGAAAAAATATAGGAATATCACGTACCGCTAACGCTTGATGACTTGTGACCTAAATTAATTTTTGAACTATCTTTCGCATCACACTAAAAGCTTTCCTTATTATATCGAGTAGATTCGATATTTTTGTATACACACACCAACACATCTGATTGTATCCTATTTTGCGCACTATAATGTTCGGACAAAGGGAATTCAATTGAACCTCGTTCGTTACATGTAGCTCTGTTACTGAATTGTACGAGGAATATTATGTCAGGTGGTCAATAATTGCAGCTCAACTCCCTGGAAGAACTGATAACGACATAAAGAACTACTGGAATACTAAGCTAAAGAAGAAGCTATTTGGAAAACAACGTCAAAAGCAAGGATCAAGAAAAGGAAAAGAAATCAACTCCATCTCAACAATTTCCAATAACATCAACAACATGAACCAAAACCCTTGTTGGCCTGAGCTTCCCATCATGCAACAACCAATACAATTCTCAAATAATGACCATACATCCATCAGAAAGTTATTAATCAAGCTTGGAGGTAAATTCTCAGAAAATGACCAATTGACAAATTTTGTGTCACCAAATTCTCAATATCCTATCCATAATTCATCGATGCAGCTAATGTATCAAAATCATATCAATTTAATCTCTTCGTCTCCAATAGACAATGTCTTCAACAACATGACCGCGCCAAATACTGATCTATACAACATGGATGGGGAAGCTAGCAATTTTACAGCTGAATTTGAGCATATGATAAATAATCATCAACAAAAAATAGATGGTCTTGAATTTTTATACGAGGATGATGTGTTTATCGATAAATCTGCGTCTACTTCTGGAGGAAATTTAGACTGGGAATCGATGAATCCTTATGTGCTTCCTCTTCCTCCTATTGTTGCTTCTAATGATGGAGGTAATTTTCAACAAGGTATTATACTTCAAGAAGGTACACTTGTTGATGAACTAAGATACCCCAGGGCACAATAATAATATTATTTTACATTTTATTTGACATTATATTATATTGTAAATTTTTGTTGTGAAGGGAGAGGGCTGGATGATTTATTTAGGTTGGAGAACCCTAATAAACTTGTTTATTACTATATCTTAGCATCTTCTCTTTAATTTTGTCGATTTTATTATTACTACATCTTTTTTAATTCCTTTAAGTTTATTGATCTGAGCTAGGGATATTTTAATTTGATGAGTTTTAATGCACTAATATTAATGCATGTTAACTTTTACTGGATTTACTCCGCAAACTAATTTAAATGATATACGTATACAGAAATTCTTATACCATTAGTATTGATGTAACATGTTTATATATGTTAGTTACAATTATGCTAGGTTATCAATCAATGTTTATTACTATAATAGAATTACGTACCATTACCTTTTAAGTGACATGATTATGTGTAATATTTTAGAGCTTGCTTTCTTGAATTATATACATATGCACTTTGTATTACCCATTTATATGTTTCACCTTATTTCTGAATGCTCAGAGGAGATATCAGTCACAAATCACATATTTCGAAATAATAAAATATTCCTGTTGCAACAAGTCCTAGTCTCTTTGGACATAACTTGCTGGTTTTTAGCGTGCAAAGGTACTATGTGCATGTTACAATATTAATTACTAATTTGATAAGATTTTTTAATGTCTAAGAAATATATGGGATCGATTATATTTCGTACATGATTTCACCTTAAGAATTCTGTTGATTGATCCATTTTTTTTCAGAAATAATTTGCAATGAACGTATAGAGTAGTAGAATCTAACTCGATTCCCTCAAGGAAGAAAGTTCATTTTTCTTGATGGTTTCACTTTTTTTCTTGTGTCACTAGAAAGGAGCTTTTGAATTCACCCGATTGTGATATTGAAATGTGTGACCAACGGTTTTTAAAATGCTATTCGTCTTCTTGTCTCCTAAGCAAAATCTCAATGTGTTAAATCTAAGTTTGTACTTTTTCCACTTTTATTTTGTTACATGCAAAATTTGTTAAAAGACATGTTCGATCTTGATGTCAAGATAGTGGCGTATTGAAGTGTGTGATCACTTCGTATAAAAACTCAATTTCAAGATACTAGAAGAAAAGGAATAAAAGATTTAGCGATATAATTGTCACTATATCATATTTAGCGACAATAATAAATATGACTATTTAATACCAACACTATATATAAATATAGTTAAAGACTTTAACAACTTTGAATACGATAAAATTAACTATTACCGCATAAAATATTTTTATGATAAAAAATATTACCGCTAAAAAGAAAATCTATTGTCATGACACACTTCTAATTAGTTAATTATATCAGGTCTCAAAATCATCAGAAAGACCTATAACAAAAGCAGCCCAATATTGTCAACATTGCTAACTAATTAGCTACAAGTTACAACATATGATGTACGTCAATATGTTGGCGAGCAATGTAGCGTGGCACCAGGTTCATTTGAATCCATTACTTTTTTAGTTGAATATAAATTTATATGTAAAAAATACATTAAAATTGTAATAAACAGTAGATATGAATTCATAATTTTTAAAAATATAATAACTTCAATACTAAAAATCTTTAAAATTAAATCAAATAACTTAAATTCTAGACCAGCTTTTATGCGATAACTATTAATTTTATCAATTCACGATAACGTCAGACTAAAGACTTTGAGAAATTCTAAGAACTAAGAACTTAATTATAGCATAATATATCCTTTCCGACTGACAATTAACACACAAAAAGAAAGTTGATTACAGTTCATGCTATACTTTTGACTTTGATATATAATCTTTTAACTCTTGACTTTTGTTCTTCATGAATACTTTTGTTTGGTAAGCTAAGGTCGTGGTTTGTTAAAACTCCGTTGACATAATTATTAAAATCTAAACGGAATTTTGTGTTTTTTTTTAAGCCGCAAGCTTATAGAAACTTTTCAGTCCGTTTTCCACTCAGTTTTACTTGTTCACGAAAAAAACAATTTCTCTTTTTTATTTTACCTTAGTATTCACTACTCATAATTCCAAATTACAACTCATTATAAAGATTATACATCAATTAAGTCAAGTATCAAGATCAAATATGTACACTTCATTTATGAATAAGTAAAAATGATGATCGAAGGGAGTAATTGATAGTACTAGCTTAGGAAAATCAATTTTTTTTTTAAAAAAAAAAAACAAAGAAGTGAGAGCAAAATCACCTCCACAAGAATTTGAGAAACAACGAAATAGATAGAAAGAATGCTTCTTTTAAAATGGTAGGTAAATACTGAACAAATTAAGCTAAATATGGAGCCAAGAAAGACAAATAAATAAGATAAATAATTCCACATTTAAAAATACACAAGGTAGCATTGCATTAACTTTTTTTAAATTTTGAATTAACAAACTTATAAGCGCCTAAGTTTCTGTAAAGTCAGAAAAGAATATTCTCAGCAAGAAAGAACTACACAGAAAAAGCCTCAAACAAACAACCAAAATTTCCCCAACTTAATTAAGAAAAAAATTAATTATCATACTGAAATCACAATCTGTCAACAGTACTAGATGACGATAATAATTACCAAAGATAATATCAGTGATTAAGGTCTTTAATTTCCTTGGCAATGACAACAACCAAACGACGACTACCTTACTAAAATATATATTAAACTTACATTAACATATCTAATATATTCTAGAAAACAAATATCTAAAATTGACACTGATTATTTAAACAAAAGATGGTGACACTCACTAAGATAAAAAAAATTCCTTAAGATTTGTCCTATCCAATGACCAGAAAAAAAGGCTGTTCTTTATTTTAACAATTTGTTGAAAAAGTATCCGTTTTTGTAATTGTAACTGTAAGTATATAAATAATTGTTGGTAATATTGTCTTAAATGGTTAGAAATAACATTTTTAAATACACTTAATTATGTCTTCAATACATCCCCTGTTCATTTGATTTTTCTTAACAAATATATATAAAAAAAATTATAATATATATGTGACGATATAACTTGAACCCAAAAGATCTGTTTATTGTAATACCAAAATGAATTTTGTGTGATCAACGCAAGAGAGGAAACAAGTTACGTAAAAAAAAAAGTAAAAAAAGACTTTTCAATCTTATGATTTTAAATGAAAGTACGCCAAATGTATCAAAATGACTTTTAATCTATGGTTTTAAACATGTCAAATGATAAGTTAAAATTTAAAAAGTTGTCAAAAAAGATGTTTATTCTTTTTTAAACAGACTAAAACGGAAACAAGATAACTTTCGAATCTCACTATGGGCCGGGTAGGATTCAAATCTCACCTTCTTATCTATTCATACCGGATTAGTTTACTTTACCTCATTATGGGCCGGGATGGGTTTGAAAGGCCGTGCACGGTCAATGTGGGCTTTGTTCCTAACTTCTTCTGTTTACTCAATGGGAATCCAAAGTTTATGACCTTTAATTTCAACGACATATTGGACTGCAGATATTCGAGTGCCTCTGTCGGTTTGATTCGATTTTATAGGCTAAATCTGGACATTTTTGCTTACTAGAATTTACATTTCTTTCTAAGATAATACAAATGAAAATTCAGTTGTATATCTCACAACAAATGCAAAAGAAAGTCAAGTTGAATAGCTGCTTATAATACCATGGCCATTATGAACCATTTTTCTAAATACTCTAAGGCACGCTTAATCCTTTGCTTAGCGCGCGCTTCAATGTCGTCATCACACCACTGAAACAATTGATATGGAAAAAAATAAATCAATTTCTTTATCCATGTTGTTTGTTACTCATGCTTATCAACAGTTGCCTCATTCACAATACTCTATCGAGGATCTAACATTGTCATTGTTATTTCATTTTTTGAACTTCCTGTCTGCATTCCTGAGTTATCTGAATCATGTACGGTTCTTTCCATGAAAAATCCTGGTTCTTTAGCTTCTGCCAGTAAACTCTCATTACCTAGCATTTGAACCACAGAAGACATGTTTGGTCTATCTTCAGGACATTGTTGCACACATAATAGTCCCACTTGAATTGACCTTAAAACTCGAGAAATATGGAAAGATTCAGCTGGCTTCTCATCAATTAGTTCCAAGGACCTATCTTCCTTGTAAAGCTTCCATGCCTGTTTGAGTAATTTAGATCATATGCATCATGACAAATTCTATATGTAATATAGACAATGTATAGAGTGCTTACGTGACCGAGAAGGTTAAGGTTGTGATCTTGATGGACAAATCCTCTATTTTTCTTGCAACTCACAATCTCTAACACCAATACGCCAAAGCTAAACACATCTGATTTTACCGAGAAGATTCCATCTACTGCATATTCAGGGGACATGTAACCGCTGTTCCAAAAAAAGAACTACACCATGAGAATTTAAGAAGGGGGATTTCATATGAGAGTACTTTGTAAGATCGATTCTTACTGTGTCCCGACCACATGGCATGTTTTAGCTCCCATCTCATTTCCTGCAACACTTCGAGCCATGCCAAAGTCTGATATCTTTGGATTCATTTCTGTATCTAACAAAACATTGCTTGCTTTAAGGTCTCTATGGATAATACGTAGTCTAGAATCTTGATGGAGATACAATAAGCCACGAGCAATTCCATTAATGATGTCGAAACGCCTTGACCAATCAAGTAACTTTTTCTTTGTTTGATCTACAAAAAAAAAAAAAAAGCTTTCTTGTTAGCAACTTTTGAAAACATGATTCATTACTCATTTTTGCTTTTATAGTAGGTTAGAAATCCAAACCAAATATGTATGAGTCCAGGCTTTTATTAGGCATGTATTCGTAGATCAACATCTTTTCTTCCCCTTGAATGCAGCAGCCCAGAAGTCTCACAAGATTTCTATGCTGAAGCTTGGCAATATAGGTAACTTCATTCTTGAATTCATCAATTCCTTGCATGGAAGTCCTTGACAGTCTCTTCACAGCAATTTCTTGTCCCTCTTCGATCACTCCCTTGAAATGGAAAAAGTATATCAGAAGGAAATATATTTTACAAAGATGCGAGTATTGCAGAATGAATGTCATCTCTAGCCTGGTCACTATTCCAAAAAAAAATTAGTTTATACCTTATAAACAGGTCCAAATCCACCTTCTCCAATCTGGTTGTTGACCGAAAAGTTATTTGTGGCTCTTGTTATTATCGACAATTGGAACTGTGGCAGCTCAAAATCTTCTTTGAGTTTTAGTTTCTTCTTTTTACGTATATACCTGAACAGAATCAGGCCTAGCAGAATCATTGCCACCAAAACTGAGAAACTCACCGCGAGTATACCTGTCTTCTTTCTGTTTGAACTTGCCTGAGATACTACAACCATTTTCTAAATTAGCTTCTTTGAATTGATATAGGCCACTACTTTTGCATATATAATATGGTCTACATATGTTCAAAATTTTAAGTTTAAAAACACATCATTAGAAATTTCTTTAACATAAGTTCTTACCTAGGTCTGAAGAATCCATTCGTATGTAAATGTCTTGTCCTCTTCCAGAGAGCTCTCTGATATCAATCAACTCCCCAGACCAAAACAAGCAACCTTTATCTCCATTGCTTATATCTAGGCTCGAATAAGCTGTGCAAGAACAGTTCGTCGAGCATACTTGCCTACATCCTTCGAGTGTCATGGTCTTATTGTACTGAGAGTTGTTAGTATCTGGCAACTTGATTCCAGAATATTTTAGAAATCCATGTTCCTTGTTGCAATCGATAGGTGTATTCCGAACACACCCTTGTGACCAGTCTCCCGTTTGCCAATTTTGTGGATATTTAGGTACAAACTTGTCCAAACATCTGCAAACAGGAGAACTATCGATGACACAGCTCCCATAGGCACCACATAAGCTATATGTATCACAAGTATCCAGAGGAATATTGAGGTAAAGATGCCAACTCTTTGTCCTATCCACCCACGTCAAACGTTGTATATAACCATTGTTAGTCAGGACTAGCCTTGTTAACACTGAGTTGTTAATGAGAGAAAAACTATAGTAAACCTCCTCTTCATTGAAAACAAATTGAAATGTATATATGCTGCTTTGTGTTTGTAGTGGTGCAGGTGCTCCACTCCACCGTAAACCATTCCATGGTCCTGCTCGAGCTGATACCCTTGCGCCATGTCTAATGAGGCCTTGTGGATATCCAGTAGGATCAATGTGGAGAGTGTATTCCCCTGGAGTTGGATCGTTATCGTTCTTCCATGCTAAAAGGTAAACTTCAACACCAGTCTTAAAATTCTTTCCGAGTTTCATATCAGGCAAGTGAGTATCAGTTGGAAAATTGAAACTCTCCCATAGGAAATCTTCTTGATTGTCATCATTTGCATCTTTCACAACAAGATTACCCGAATCCAAAAGTAGTGCAACTGGATTTTGGACTGATCGTGAGGTGTTCGTGGACCATATAGTTTCATTCTTCTCATTAAGAAGAGCAAGTATTCCCGGCTTGTTGACCTTCAAAACGACTGAAGAAGTATTGGTGAGTGGTTTCTCTCTGTTTGCAACCCATACAATTGTTTGCACATAAGGAAGAATTTGCTTGTACCATATCCCAATATATCGCGTTGTGGAACCATTGGGGCTGAAAAATCCCATCTCAAAGGTTCCACCAGATGAAACAATAGTTTCACCATCTGTTATGAACTGATTAGTATTGATTACATTTGTCGTAGTAGAACTAATATTCGGTATAAAAGAGTAGAAAGATAGTAAGAAAAGTATAAAGTATTTAGATTCCATCAATGTGTTAGATGCCTAAGCCTTTTAATTTGGTCGCCTATATATTGCCCTTTGATATTTGGATTAACTTTTGACTATACCTTATTTCATATAATGATTTGACGTTTCTTATTGCCTCTTGTTGAAGTTAAGAAAGTAATGGAAAGAAGAGGGAAATTTCATAATCATGATGTGACATAAGTAATAAGACATCTTTGCCTAAATTTGGAAGTACTCCTTAGTCCTCACAAGTCACAAGGCTGCTAGTGCTAGGGCCAAGCCACCAAGGCCTGACTTTTGGTCACAAAGTTTTGTTGCATTATGCAACTAGTTATTGACTGGCCCATATGTGCTCTGTAGTCCATGGTAGAATGTGTGACGTTGCTTCGTTTTGTAGTCCTTGCGCAAGCCAATTTTTTCTTAAAAAACAAGAGAATTGTGCAACTCGCAAGACAACCTATTTTAATTGCTTGGACTAATCAATGGTAACTGCATGGTTTAATCTCCTTTTGCCCTCCGTTCCAATTCATATGATGTAGTTTGACTGTTTAACAAAGAAAGACTTTTGAAACTTATGAGTTATGACTATAAATGAGTCTACATGTTTGTGGGACTATATAAAGGTATAATGTACATTTAAAAGTTAAATTGTTATTTATTATAAAAATATGTCCTTTTTCGAACGAATTAAAAAGGAAAGTGAATCATATAAATTGGAACAAAGAACCCGTGTATTGATATATATGAACCTGTTTTGACTAAATTTTCAAGTGAAATGTGTTTTTTTAAACTCACAAAGTTTTCACTTTTTTTCAAGTCAACTTTATATTCAAACACAAATTTAACTTTCAAATATTATTTTTTCTAACTTTCTTTTCAAATGTAATTTTTTATGTCCAGACGCCTTGTCCTAAAATTTTGCCATATACAACGTCTTGCTAAATTTCATACAAAAAGAGTTTAAGTAATATGGTGCGTAGACAACTTTTTATACTGTCATGTTATTTTACATGTAGTATATATAGTAATAAATTATATTTTCAAATTTCACATTTTAGGAAGAATTATCGGTTGAAATCCTGAATGACCTAATAGGACGATATCAACTTTCACATTTTAGAAAAAATATTTTTTTATGATATGAACGTATGACCTTCCATGAAATTTACTGGGAAACACATATAGGCAGGTCAAGTAAACGTTAGTACCCTATTGAAGAAAACAATGTTGGTCCCCGTTAACAATTGGAATTTAAGCATGTTCTAGGTCATATATAGTGAAAATATGGACATATATTTGAGAATAACTATATGGTCAAAGAACCAACGTGGGTTGTCGTGTAATGATGGACTGTTCCATCCTTAACCAGAGTTCTCGAGTTTGAGCTCGTGAGAAAATCATGTTGGGAGTGCTACCTACCCCTAAATAAGCCTTGCATTGCGTTATTTAGATTTAATCGAAGCTCCAATGCGGGCTCTAGACACGGGTTGGAAAAAGAAAGAAGCTATATGGTCAAAGCAAACAAATTTGACGAGGCTAAAAGATAATTATATGTCTTTGACCATTTGGGATATAATCAGCAAGTTAAAGAAGAATATTTACTAAGATCGCAGAAATATATTGAAATGGCTTGTTCAGACAAAAGATGGTGACACTGACTAAGATAAGAAATTGGTTGAGATCTGTCATATCCAATGACCTGAAAATGAAGGCTGCTAAACTATTTTATTTTAATGGGTAATAACTTTGTTGAAAAAACATGGTGTTTTACCTACAGAGAAGGAATCTTGATGTGTTTACACGTCAATTTGGTTTTTGATACTACTACTTGACAAAATAATATAATCAGTCTTAACAGTGTTTACATTATTTAAGCTAAGATCAATTACCCAAGAAAGAGGTGAAGGAAAAATTGATCATAATATGGAATGTGCTTTATTATTGTTATGTTATTTTGTTCTTCTTTGAATGGGACTAATACTTTATTTGTGATGGGAAAACTTACGTAAATTACTCTAGTTTACGAGTTAATTATTTAGATACACTCTAGTTTATAATATTACGTATCTTGCTAGATTTTGATGCCTACAGATACGTCCAAATACATGTATCTCGGATACATGGGTCAAATTTAGGTGTAATTTGTTCTAGCTACATTGTATCCAAATGGATTCACATATATCCAGAATACATAATAAATCTCGCTCGCCTCCCTCTCATCCTAGATACATGCTAATTTTACCAGATACATAATGGTAATTATACCAGATACATCATGATAATTACACTAGATACATATTGTATCTAGTGTGATTCACATGTATCTGAGATACATAACGAATCTCGCTCACCTCCCTCCCCATCTCGCTCGCCTCTTTCCCTATTTTAGTGTATCTGGTAGCAAAAATATATGTATATATCTAAGTGTATCTTTCTCAATATATGGTAAGAAACTCTTAATTAGTGATAAGATACGTAATATTTTGAAAGTATAGGTAATAATAGTATATATAGTAGTGAAATATGTCTAATTAAGAAGCAGAAATTGTACCCAACAGTTTAAATTATATTTAATCCCAATGCAAACTGAAATATATCTAGAAATTACATTCAATAATTTTGAAAATGGATGGTTTTGAACTTTTGACTCTTGAGCAAACCTTTAAGGTTATTAAAAAGTTAAAGCTTGTTAAATTCAAAATTTTATTCATAAGACAAGGTAAGGTCAAAAATTCAAAATCATTCGCCTCAAAAATCACTCTGATAAATCTCTCAAAATACACAAGAACATATTCCATAACCACGAAGCCACCATATAGTGCATAAAATGATGATTAATTAACTTGTTGGTGATATATGATGAAGGAAAGAAGGAGAGAGTTATAAGCTCAATCATATCATTATGATAATTCTATTTCTGTAATAGTATATCATTACAAAAGAGTTTATACAGATGCAAAAGGATAGTTTTAGACGTAAATTAAAGCTCCACTCCTACAATAGTACAGTATATTATTACTCCACAATGGATTTGTTAACGTTTGTTATTTTGATAAATTATAGTATATGAAATATGTGTTTAAAATTGAAGTTTACTTAAGTAGATTTAGGTGTTGATCGTGTGTTTGTATTGAAATTTGAAGAATAAAAAAAAAAAATTGGCCAAAAAAAAGTAAAAAGCATATATGACGGTAATTTTTGTCATTTTTTACCTGCACTTCACTGATACTAAATGAACTTCTTAAATTTGTTGTTATTTTGATAAATTGAAGTTCATTCTTTATGATATATGGAACTGATGTTACATATTTGAGTTTGTTTGAAGTAGATTTGAGCATTGAGTCGTATGTTGAAGACTTGAAGTGGTTAAAATTTGAAAAACAAAAATTCCAAACACACATGTCTACTTCTTACCTACATATAACTGATATCCAGGCTAGTTTTGCGCGCACCTCAATCATGACTAAAATTTTAAACTTGAAACCTCAAGGTAAATATTGAACCTCGTAAACCACTAAGTCAACCTCTAATCTTGTATTTAGGAAATTCAAAATACATATCTCACCTTATATTATATATACATATACTATATACAGTAATTTTTTGTCGAGGATCCCTAGGTCAGTCAAAATGCCTGAATCTAAACACGATTTTTCATGTCTGAATCGGGAGGAACGACTTCTTCCTAGGCTAGAATGTGTCAAATGGTTAGATCCCATTAATTTCCTTCATCTTAATTCTCTTCACATCACTACTCCCTCAAAGTGTGTGAAAAAATAAGAATTGAGTCACACGAAAAATTATGTATTTTGGTCATGTCTAATTGAGGCCCCATCTAATTATGAGTAATTACTTCACTGTTTTCGTCTGATTCTTTCATCATCTTGATTAACCCAGTTATCATTATATATTAATTTGAGATTATTGTACATACGGTCTCATAATATTTAATGTTGAATCCGTCTCTGAAAATCACTATCTCCGAAGAGTGAAAGCTCATCGTTGTAATGATGAATTTAAGATTGGGGTTGGTTGACATGGTCCTTGAGTGGTCTACTGTCACACTGAAATAGTAGTATATAAACGTTGACATTTTCTTCTCTTCTTTAAGAGGTATGTACGGCGAATTAGTTAGAAGATCAGAAAAGGACTTAAAGCCACATTAATTATTCTGACAAATGACAATTAGGTTTACTCACTTATATTGCTCGCACCTAATAAGGATTGGACTTTCCTAACAATTGGTATCAGAGCAGGTCGATTACTGGATTGAATCCCACACATAATTTGCTAACTTCCCGAACGTGTACCCTACACCGTGACATGTAGGCCAATTTCATTTATATATAACAGAGAAGTTATAATCAAATAGAAGGTACTGGCAATAGGCACACAAATTTAAAGGCTTAGGAATTACAAATGGAAGCAAGTTTCTTCCTACTTTTTCTACTGTCTTTCTACTCTTTTATACCCAATATTATTTCTACTAGTACAACAAATGTAATCACTACAAATCACAACATCACTGATGGTGAAACTATTGTTTCATCCGGCGGAACCTTTGAGATGGGATTTTTCAGTCTCAGTGGTTCCTCAAATCGATATATCGGGATATGGTACAAGCAAATTCTTCCTATGCAAACAGTTGTATGGGTTGCCAATAGAGAGAAACCACTCACCAATACATCTTCAGTTGTTTTAAAGGTCACCAAGCCGGGAATACTCGCTCTTCTCAATGACAAAAATGAAATGATATGGTCCACGAACACCTCACGATCAGTCCAAAATCCAGTTGCAGTGCTTTTAGATTCTGGTAATCTTGTTATAAAAGATGCAAATGATGACAGCACCAATAAATTCCTCTGGCAGAGCTTCAATTTTCCAACGGATACGTTCTTGCCTAATATGAAGCTTGGCAAGAATTTTCAAACTGGTCAAGATGTTTACCTTTCAGCATGGAAGAATGAAAGTGATCCAACTCCAGGGGAAATCAGTCTTCACATTGATCCTACTGGATATCCACAGACTGTCGTCACCCGTGGCACAAGTGTATTAGTTAGTTCAGGACCATGGAATGGTTTACGTTGGAGTGGTGATCGCGTGCCACCACCAAACCAAAGCAGCATTTATAAAATTCAGTATGTTTTCAATAAGGAAGAGGTTTCCTATAGTTATTATTTCATAGACAGTTTGATGTTACCAAGGCTAGTCCTGACTAGCAGTGGTTATGTACAAGGCCTCATGTGGGTGAATCAGACCAAGACTTGGCTTTACCTCAGTTTACCTCCTAATACATGTGATACGTATAGCGTATGTGGCGCCTATGGGAGCTGTGACATAGATCATTCCCCTGTTTGTAGTTGTTTGGAAAAGTTTGTCGCTAAATATCCACAACAATGGGAAATGGGAGATTGGTCTAAAGGATGTGTTCGGAGGAAACCTTTCGATTGCAACAAGGAACATGTGTATCTAAAATATTCTGCAATTAAGTTGCCAGATACTAAGTACTCTCAGTACAATACAACCATGACCCTCGATAAGTGTAAGCAAGTATGCTCGAGGAACTGCTCTTGCACAGCTTATTCAAGTCTAGATATAAGGAATGGAGGCAGAGGTTGCTTGTTTTGGTTTGGGGAGTTGATTGACATCAAAAAGATATCTGGAGGGCAGGACATCTACATCAGGATGGCTTCTTCAGAATTAGGTAAGAACTTATGTTTAAGAAATTTCCGCGATGCATGGTGACCATGTAATGCACCTGTCTTGATTTGTTGTGTCTGATAGAAAAAATTGCTTGTAGTATCTGAGGCAGGTTCCAAAAGAAAGACGGCAAAGATACTCGCAGTGAGTTTCTCACTATTGATGGCAATGGTTCTGCTAGGCCTTATTCTGCTGTTGTACAAATGGAAAAAGAACAAACTGAAACTCAAAGAAGAAT
Organism: Solanum etuberosum; assembly: GCA_029582245.1. NCBI lineage: Eukaryota > Viridiplantae > Streptophyta > Magnoliopsida > Solanales > Solanaceae > Solanum > Solanum etuberosum. The sequence goes on along the minus strand of JAJONR010003372.1, from coordinate 18,227 downwards.
TTGAGCTTCCACTGTTCCAATTGTCGACAATAACAAGAGCCACAGATAACTTTTCAGTGAACAACAAGATTGGAGAGGGTGGATTTGGACCAGTTTACAAGGTATATATATACGCTGAAATTTGTTGGAACAGTAACCAGTTTCTGCTTAGATTAGTGTATCAGACATGATCTTCATTCTACAATATTCTTGTCTTTGTAAAATCTATGTTCTCTTAATATACTGTTGCCATTTCTAGGGGGTCCTGGAAGAGGGACAAGAAGTGGCTGTGAAGAGACTGTCGAGGACTTCCAAGCAAGGAATTGATGAATTCAAGAACGAAGTTATCTATATTTCCAAGCTTCAGCATCGAAATCTTGTGAGACTTCTAGGTTGCTGCATTCAAGGGGAAGAAAAGATGTTGATCTATGAATACATGTCTAACAAAAGCTTGGACTCATACATATTTGGTTTGGATTTCTCACCTACTACACAAGCTATACTAAAATACTTAACTTTGTTATATTAGTCATAACATGTACATCAAGAACTAGGCAAAATTATGTTCACAAAAACAACTAATTCATTAGCAAGCTTATTTTGTAGATCAAACAAAGAGCAAATTACTTGATTGGCCAAAGCGTTTCGACATCATCAATGGAATAGCACGTGGCTTACTGTATCTCCATCAAGATTCTCGACTACGGATTATCCATAGAGACCTTAAAGCAAGCAATATTTTGCTAGATATAGAGATGAATCCAAAGATATCAGATTTTGGGTTGGCTAGAAGTGTTGCAGGGAATGAGATGGGAGCAAACACAAGCCATGTGGTTGGGACACAGTAAGAATCTCTAATATCAAACAAAGTACTTTCCTTTAACATCTCGCTTCTTTAATTCGATTGATGTTCTGTTTTTTTTTTTCTTTCTGGCACAGCGGCTACATGTCCCCAGAATATGCAGTAGAAGGGACCTTCTCTGTAAAATCTGATGTGTTTAGCTTTGGCGTCTTGGTTTTAGAGATTGTGAGTTGCAAGAAAAATAGAAGCTTTTTCAATCAAGATCAAAACCTTAACCTTCTTGGATACGTAGGCACACTTATCTAGTCTTTATTAGGCATACATAACTCATCTTCTTTCTATACAATACATGGAACTCATTATGATCTCTGATCAACACTCAAAACAGGCATGGAAGCTTTACAAGGAAGATAGGTCCTTGGAACTAATTGATGAGAAGCTAGCTGGTTCTTGCCATATTTCTCAAGTTTTAAGGTCAATCCAAGTCGGTCTATTATGCGTGCAACAATGTCCTGAAGATAGGCCAAACATGTCTTCTGTCATTATGATGTTGGGTAACAGTCATGGAAGTCGACTGCCAGAAGCTAAAGAACCAGGATTTTCCCCAGAAAGAGCGGTACTTGATGCAGACAAGTCAGGATCACAGAATGAACTCACAATCACATCTATATATCCTCGGTAAAGTGAAAAAAATACAACTATTTTGACTTGTGTGGACATGAGTAGTAATTTTAGAAAGGAAGAAAAAACTTAGAACTTTTGATTCTTGGAAGATACAGCAATATCTAAATAACACAGCAAGTTACATGTTATCTACTTATGGATGAACTTTTATCCTTACTTTGAATATAAACTTTAGATATGTTTCTAATAACTTCTATAGATGTTACTTAATGTGTTCTCCAGAACTAATTAGCACTCTCATCTCAAACCAAACATACTTGCACGAGACAAAACATAGAATGTTAGAAATAATAGATGAATAACAGAGAAATTAAGGCTGAGGCGAGAAAGACGAATAGATCACTATTTTTGAAGAGTTATTGTTTCTATATTCTTTTGGGATTATAAGCAATTCTCAATACAATCCGGACTACAATGTTAGCAATTCATACGGGCATAGGAAATCCGATGTTGACACTAAATCAATAAATACATAATATGTGTTTGACATACACTTCTATCACTTAACAATGATTAATCGATGAATATCTTCACTTCATTGAATCAGATAACCATAGTAGGTTGAATTAGTTGATAAATATCTTCACTTCATCGAATCAGATAACCATGGTAAGTTGAATTAGTTTGGTGTAAACACCCAATACAGAGTATTTACAACTAGGTGGGACCTCTAGAATCAACAAAGTTTGTGCTCAGTCTCAAAATGTTTAAAGATGTTGTACAAACAATCTCGAGAAACATAAGCCATGAATGTCATGAAAAATTATGCAACTTGATTATGTCTCAATGAGCTATTATGAATTTCTCTCAGTCAAAAATAGTATTTAAAAAACACTTCATTATGGTAGCAGAACATCATTAATGGACTAACCTCAGTATCAATCTATTAAGAAATGAATCTATTGCATCTCTTCTTGTGATGCTGTCAAAGATAACCAGAAAAAGAAAAAAGGCAAAAGGAGAAGAAAAGCGGGAAGAGATATCTTAGCAGCTCTGGCTACGTGAACTTTCACCTTGTTGGTGAAGGTTTGATTCCTCACCTTGTAATCCCCTTCCCCGACCCCAATTTTAAGACGAAAAAAAAAACGGGAAGAGCACTTTCATCAGGGCTGTCTGCAGAGTAAAATTGGATGGAGATAATACACATTCACAGATCAGAGGCCGGCTTCAATTGTTGATGCTGACCATCTACCATGCTCAACTGTCTTCTCAATCTTGCGATATGACCTTGCACCTGCTGCCGAGCTGCTGTAAGTTTTAACAATTCGTCTGCTTCAGAGAAATTTGTGAACCATTGACTTAGAGGATGATCTTTGGTGTCGCCACGTTTCCTTCGATCAACATCTTCTACAGGTACAGGAGGAGGCAAATTTAGGCCAGGAGGTAGTCTAGGCACATTGACTGCTGGATGGTTCTGTACACGGGAAAAAAAAGACTCTGAAGGCTCCGCAAACACAATTTCATCATATGACTCTACTACAACAGGTTTTTTAGTGGATAGAGCCCCAGATTCGTCCTCTGGATATAGTTTCAAATGGTGATATAAGTGTAATGGCTTATCACAAACATCAGTGTGGAAATGAAGGGTCATCACAATTTCAAATTCACCCCATCCAGATTCTGATAACTCAAAAGGAGGGTTGTCCACAACCCTTGTAGGATTGTTAAAACTTGAGTGCAATTGAAAAACAACACGTTTCACCACCACACCCAGATCCTCATTAGTTGCACCACGAACATAAATAGTCCATTTATGAGACTGGAACTCACTCGCCTTCTTACCAAGCCAAAATGCAACATTTCCATACACTATTGGAACGCCAACTTCAAGCTCTTTCAGCTTCTTACCAGAACTCTTTTTTTCACTATCGGAAGTATTCACCATTTTGGTACACTGTGATTTTAGGGTGGGTCCGGTAATGTCCGTCGGATCTTGATCGTGCTTCTTTGTCGATGAGCTTTGAGGCATTCTACGGGTATTCTCCGATTGGTCAAAATTAGGATCTCTGATCGACAATCAGAGTAGGAATATTTCAATGTTTGCTTTTGATTCTTTCGCCATCTTACTGTAAAGAAAATCATGGGAGTAAACAATAAATTAAATGACTGTTATATGTGGAAAGTGATTAGTGTTTAAGAAAAGCTTACCAGTAGATATCTTTCTAGATACCCTAATAGTATTAAAAAAAAAAAGGACTGACGTTATATAAAACTTAAACTCAAGTTATAGAGTTCAAATAATCGTATATATTGGAGTATATACTCTTAAAAAAGGATATTGTACTGCCACATATACTAAGGGTTTTTAAGCTGATAAAAAAGTAAGGAAAAACTGAAGATCTTTCCCTCAAAGAGAACTGTTAGTAAGGAAAAACTGAAGATCTTTCCCTCAAAGAGAACTGTTTATGCCATTTGATCCATGTGCAATCCAAAGTTAACTCGGTGCCAAATCACCAGGGGTTGATCCACAATATAATATATGGATTCATGAAAACCCAATAGCTTTTGTCTTGCCCCTATATATATGTATATATATTAAGAAATCTATTAAATAAAGGTCATCAAAAAAAAAGAAATCTATTAAATAAATAAATATTTGATGATGAACTCAGTTATGACTGTATATTAAGTTGAGGTTGTTGTACTTATACGTGGAAACTCATAAAAACTCATAAAATTCAATCTTGAATCTGCTCCTGCAAATCACTGTCTCCCAAGAGAGAAGCTCATCACTGTAATGAGCAGTTTGATGACTTCCAAAGCATGAATTTAAGAGTGCGGTTGGACATGGTCCTCGATATATAACTTCTACGGTCCTTGTGTGACCAACTATCACATAGAAATAGTATAAAACCTTTGACAATTTCTTCTCTTCTTTAAGAAGTGCATACAGCTACTTAGTTAGAACACCAGAAAAGGACTTAAACCACATTTATTAGTCTGACAATTGGGTTTCCTCAATATCTAAATCCTGGCCAAGTTGTTGTAGATATTACTCTATGTGAGACTTGGGGTCAACACGAGATAACTTGGTATCAAATGGGAGGGGGTGTTTGTCCTTGATCATTCACACCTAATACAAAGGCACAGGCATCACAGATGAAAGCTAGTTTCTTCCTACTTTTTCAACTGACTTTCTACTCTTCTGTGCACAAGATTTCTACTACAGCAGATATAATCACTACAAATCACTCCGTCACAAATGGGTGAAACTATTGTTTCCTCCGGCGGAACCTTTGAGATGGGATTTTTCATTCCAGTGGTTACTCAGCGATATACTGGGATATGGTAAAAGCAAATTCTTGCTATGCTGACCGTTATCTCAACAGAGGAAAATCACTCATAAATACATCTTCAAGCCGGGAATACTTGCTCTTCTCAATGACAAGAATGCAATTATATGGTCCACTAACACCTCACGATCAGTCCAAAATACAGTTGCACTACTTTTAGATTCTGGTAATCTTCCTGTAATGGATGCAAATGATGCCAACCCAGAAAAATTCCTCTAGCAGAGCTTCAATATTCCAACTGATACGTTCTTGTCTAAAATGAAGCACGGCAAGAATTTTCAAACTGGCAAGGAGGTTAACCTTTCAGCATAGAAGAACGACAATGATTCAACTCCAGGGGAATGCACTCTACACACTGATCCTATTGGAATCTGGATATCCACAGGCCCACGTCAAACGTGGCACAAGTGTATTAGGTCGCTCAGGACCATGGAATGGTTTACATTGGAGAGGGGATCACGCGCCATCATCAAGCCAAAGCAGCATTTATAAAATTCAGTTTGTTTTCAATAAGGAGGAGGTTTTCTATAGTTTTTATTTCATTAACAGTTTGGTGTTATCAAGGCTAGTCCTGACTAGCAATGGTTATATGCAAAGCCTCATGTACGTGAATCAGACCAAGAGTTGGCTTTACCTCAGTTTACCTCCTAATAAAACATATAGCTTATGTGGTGCCTATGGGAGCTGTGACATAGATCATTCCCCAGTAAAATCTATGTCCTCTTGATATACTGTTTCCATTAACTAGGGAGTCCTGGAACTGGAAGAGGGACAAGAAATGTCCATGAAGAGACTCTCAAGGACTTTCATGCAAGGACTGGATTAATTCAGAATGAAGTTATATCTATATCTCAAAGCTTCAGCAGAGAAATCTTGTGAGACTTCTAGGTTGCTGCATTCAAGGGCAAGAAAAGATGTTGATCTATGAATATGTGCCTAACAAAAGCCTGGACTTGTACATACTATTTGGTTTGGATTTCTCACCGACTACACAAGCTAAAACAATGTATTTAACTTTGTTATATTAGTCATAACGTGTACATCTGGACCTAGGCAAGGCCATGTTCACAAAAACAACTGATTCATTAGAAAGCTTATTTTGTAGATCAAACAAAGAGCAAATTACTTGATTGGCCAAAGCATTTCGACATCATAAATGGAATTGCTCGTGGCTTATTGTATCTCCGTCAAGATTCTCGACTACGAATTATCCATAGATATCTTAAAGCAAGCTATGTTTTGCTAGATATAGAAATAAATCCAAAGATATCAGACTTTGGCTTGGCTAGAATTTTTTCAGGGAATGAGATGGGAGCAAACACAAGGCAAGTGGTTGGGACACAGTAAGAATCTCTGATATCAAACAAATTACCTTTGTATAACATCTCACTTCTTTAATGCAATTGGTGTTTTTGGTTATTTTTCTTTTTCTGACATGGTGGCTACATTCCCCAGAATATGCAGTAGATGTGATCTTCCCCATAAAATCAGATGTGTTTAGCTTTGGCATCTTGGTTTTAGAGATTGTGAAGTGCAAGAGAAATAGAAGATTTTTCAATCAAGATCAAAGCCCTAACCTTCTCGGACACGTAGCCATTATTAGGCATACATAACTCATTTTATTGCTTTAAATAGCCACATGAGTATTAGTTTTATAAATAACATTTGTTTTTAGAGACTTTTATAGATGAATTTTGTTTCTATTTCGGTTGCTCTTTGAATATACACCTTAGATATGTTTCATAAAACAAAACTTTGAAAGATGTTTACTTAATTTGTTCTCCAAACCATTAGCTATAACAAAGTTTGTTGTGTAATTAGAAACCATAAATTCATACTAATAGTTGAACCTTTTCACTTTGCAACTCCATTCTTAGTTAAAACATATTCAGAAAACGGTACAAAATTGTTAAAAGATTTTAAGCAGCACTTCACTCATCTCAAACCAAATATCAGTCTGCGGGGATTGAGTGTATGCATACTGTTTCCGATAGACCCTCAGCAACATTTATAACAGAAAATGCTATTTGCGGAACATTAATAAGTAAACCGGAAATCACATTACCTGTTCCTAGAAGTGAAGGTTTTTTTCCTCAAAGTCTGCTGGTTGAGTATTCCATCAATTCATCGCTTCTCCTGAATAGTACCACTGGAACTGCAATCAAACTCATCAACATATCAGATTTCATTGTTTATCTTATAAACCTATCAGCATTACAATGCTGGCACCTCAATAATCAGATCCATAAAAAAAACAGGGGATTAACAACTCGTACCTCAATATTCAGATCTAATTGCAGCAGATAATCTGTTTTCACCATTCCTCTTCTACAAATCTTGCAGCATCGTTCGTCAAGGACTTGCACGGATGAATGGAGAAGTGGAGGCGGAAAGGGTAAGAAATTATTTTCCAGGAAATTTCAACAGCTGTTTGGGTAAGCTTTGAGAATTTTACTTATTTTGGGAAGTGATCTTTGTAAAAGTTTTTCTTCTAAATTATTGGACAAGTATTTTTGTCAGTACTAAAAAAGTTGATTTGTTTTTTTAATAATTCTTTTAAAAGTGTTCTAAAACATCAAATTATAGGGGTATTATTGTATATCATAAATATTCTCTCGTGCTAACACTTTAGTCACTCTCTTTTATTTTATTTTTTTATCACTCGCTTTTTACTTATTTATCTTAAATGATTATCTCTATTTATAGAAGTATCTAATAACTCATTTTAGAAGTTCTTGATTTTCCCTATTTGGAACTACACTCACTAGTATTCTTGAGTTCTCTACAACTTTTTAATATTTTAAATTCTTTCATTAATTAAATTGATGATGAATCTTTGTTTCATTTATAAAATTATAATGTTAAAACGTCAGGTTATAAAAAAAGACGTATAAAAATTACTTTACAATTTACAATTAATATTTTATTAGAAATGGTTTAATTATTTATATTAGAGTCTTAATTAAGTTATCAAATTTTAATTAAAAATGTTCTATGCTGTTTGAAATTTGAGATAATGAAGAAAATTCATGGGAAAGAAGGAGAGCAGAGACAATGTTCTAATGGTTAATTTTCTTTTGGGAAAGGATTAAAATTGTCTCTTAACTATTAAAAATGAATTAATTATATCCTCTCTTTTTTCTTTTTTTCTTTTTGGTATCAAAAATACCCCCAATAATTAAACTGTTATTCACTTATATCCTTAAAAACCAACAACCCGTCAATTCTGATTTTAATGATAAAAAAAACTACTCTATTTGCTTGGAAGGTTAAACCAATGACAAAACTCTAGCCACTGCCCTACTAACTTCAAGTGTCCGGATAACTAATTGTCTCATGCTTGAATTATATTTACTTATATATATATATAAAGGTATAATACATAAATGTGTTTTTTAATTTGACATTAGTTGATATTTATGTCCTCTAAATTTAGGTTTGTACAAGTAGACACTTAAATTTATATAAAATTAAACAAGTAGACATATACTTTCTATGTGACAATTCGGATGAGATACGCTTGAACTGATTAATATTATGTTCACATAGGATATATCAAGAAAGCAATGTGTTGCTAGATCAAGAAATCCAAAGATCTATCAGACTTCTTAATTTAATTAATTCTCTTGCCCTTGTTTTTGCACAGTGGCTACGTATCCGAATATGCAGTAAATGAATCGAGCTAATAAATAAAGAAGTCAATAATTTGTCTAAACTAAAACAAATTAGACGGATTATTCTTTTGGACTAATTTTACCACCTTTACTCATCTACTCATTACTCAATATTTACTTGAACTTCAACTTAAAGTAACAAAATGAGAAATTCATGCATATTTAATGCTTCTTTTTTTTTCTAGGAAAAAAGAGACTAGCTTACATGTTAAAAATGAAAAAAAGAAATATTATTGTTAGTAACTAATATATCTTATTAAATAATTTATGATAATTTTCTATTCAAGTGTTTTAAGGAATACGTTTTTACGTATATATTCTCCTTTCTTAATTAAAATGTGTATAAAGATTTCAATCAGGTAACAAAACTATTTTCCTCTCTCTATTAAATTCATAAAATTAAATACATATAGGAATTTTCTATTTGCCATTTTAATTTGTCTTTTAATTGCTCGTGTAAAATGAAAATTCTATTCAAACTAGTACTTGTGAAAAAACTTCATAGTATAAAGAGGCTAAGTGTATGATTTTTAATATATAAAGGAATATACTTGTAAATAAATCATATTGTAGATGTATTTATAAATGTAATTTACCCATTATATTGTTAGCAATTGAATGATGGATTATGATTTAAGACAATTTAAAAGTCTGCATGCCTTGATGGTGATATTAAAAAGGTAACGAAAATCTTATGCAGGATAGAAAATTAAAGGAATGCAAATCACCATCAATTGTTTTCTTTAGTTTCAAAACATGATACTCGATATTTTGGAATTTTAATTAATCCGATCTTGTGGTTTCGCACGTAAGACTTGTTTATGGGAAAGTTCTCCCTGATTTTTGTCAAATTTAGGACTCAAATTTGAGACTTTTAAATTAAAATGAAAGAATTTTATTCATCTCATCATAACCTTTGTTGATCGCATATATTATTAGATAAGGATACTCTTCAACAGCAACACTACTTTCTTCTTGGCTCTTGTTTTCTCTATTAAAAGCATCGGTTGAGAAATGTATAAGTTGAGCATAATTTATCGTGATACACATTTTATTCACGCGAGATCGTAAAGTAATAACCAAGAGATATGTTGAAATTTTTTCCTATAAATAAAAAACTAACAAACATAGCATTAATTATGCTAATTTTTAATTTAATACATGAATAACCACCTTCCTAACCAGCAACCACCCCAAACAGTACAAAAAGTTTCTATGTTTTAGCAGATCAATTTTTCCAAGTGACTAATTCATTAATTGCGAATTAGTCACTTGAGCCTGTTTGACATCACTGTTAAAAACTCCTTATTTCTAAAACATTTTTTAAAAAAAATAGCTTTTCAGAAAAATGCTTTAAAAAAAGAAGCAATTTTTCTTTGGCAAATTCATTTGAAAAGTACTTTTGATAAGCAATTTGTGTTTGACTAATTTTTTTAAAAAAAAAGTGTTTGTGAGAGTCAAATTACGAAAAAAGAGCAAGTATCAATGTTTAATATTAAGATTATTTTATAGAGACAAACTATTTTAAACATTTAATACAAAAACTTTATTAGATTTTTATTTTAATTAATTAAATGTACATATTCAATTTTTCAATCAATATTATACATAGATAATATTGTTGAAAAATATTGAAAAGAAAAATCATTTTGTTATTAGTTACCTTTTTTTTTTATTCAATCTTAGCTATTATCCTTTTTTTTTTGTTACAATACTCTAATTTTAAAAAATCAAATTAAAATAAAATAATGTGTAAATTAAGAAAAGAAATTTATTATTTGTTACATTTTTTGGGAGGATTGAAATCTTTAATTGTTACTTTTCTTTTTCTTTTTCTTTTTTTAATCCTACAAACATATTGTTGTTACTTTTATTTTTAATTCTGTAAAATAATATGTAAAATACTATATAAAATATAAAATATAAATAATAATATAAAAATAAAAAAATTAATTAAATAAAAATAAAAAATAAATTCTTGAATGAAACTTAACCAAACTTATGAGATAGGTTAATTAATTAATAAGAGATATATTGATATATATGTATATATGTAAGAGATATTTTAGATTTTTTAAAAATAATTTTTTGCTTCTGCTTCTACTTTTTCTAAAAAGCAGAAATTTTTAGCTTTTTTCCAACAGCAGAAAAACTGCTTCCATTTAAAAACAGTTTTAAAGACTTGCCAAACACTTGATTTTTCAAAAGAAATGTTTTTTTCCTCAAAAAAAGGACTTTTGGCCTCCCAACAATAATGTCAAATAGGTTCTAAATAACTAAATAAAATAGTAATAGTCGAATATAGAGTTTGATAACATTATTAATAAGGTTAGTTTAGTAAAATACACCTCTAACTAAGATTTTTTTTTATGAGTATTCCACATCAACCGGGATCAAGTAATATTTCCGCTGTAATTACTTGTCCAATTTTACTTTTTACTTGTCTATTTTGACAAATCAAGAAAGGATAATTTTTTTTTACCTATTATACCCTCAATTAATGATTTTGAAAAAGGTAGAACTTCTTGAAAATCTTAAATTTTTAAGGGAAAAGACTCAAATATGCCATCAAACTTTTAGAAAATGCTCATTTATGTTATTCGTTAAAAGTTTGGCTCATCTACGCCTTTTTTTTTAACTCCGATTTTGCAAAATCATTTTTTACACCCCAAACAAGGTTTAACACTTTTCAATTGGAGTTTTTGGATCAAATGTACACTTTTTTGCTTCTTTTTCTTAAGAACACATGAAGAATATAAACAACTCCCAAATTTTCAACATCTTCAATTCTTCACAAAATCATCTCAAATTTTGGCTACATCATTAATTTCTTTTTCTTTTTTAAAAGATAATATTCTAAAATCATTTGTAGAGTTTAAAAAATTCACCCGTATTAAAAAAATATTCCAAAAAACGAAAATCAGTCCCAAAATTTCAAAATTTTGCTTTGATTCGTGTTTTTGTAGTTTTTTTTTTATATTAGATCTTTGTTGCCTAATGTTTCTTGAGTCAATGTTCAAAATTTCAAATGATTTGAAGTTGTGGAGAAAATTCTACAATTAAAGAATGTTGAAGTTTTGAAACTTTGAAGAAATTACAAGGAGGTCTTGTTGAGTTAGGTTGAATTCGAACTCAAAAAATATATAGTTTTGGTATCTAGTTCGGAGTGAAATTACTCTTGAAATTTGAGGCGATTTCGTGGAGAATTGAACAAGTTTAAATTTTGGGAATTGTTAATGTTCTTTATGTGTTCTTAAGGAAGTAGAAACAAAAAATGTACATTTGATCTAAAAACTCCAATTGAAAAGTGTTAAACCTTGATAAAGGTGTAAAAAATGATTTTGCAAAACTGGAGTTAAAAGAATGGTATGAATAAACCTTTTCTTTAACAACAATAACATAGATAAGCCAAACTTTTACCGGATGACATAAATGAGCATTTTCTAAAAATTGGATGACATATTTGAGCCTTTTCCCAATTTTTAAATTCATCCACCTTATAATTAATAAGGATAAAATGGTAGACTCACTATGTCAATAATTGTTTTCTTAATAGGTGTGTCAATTCAAAAGTGTACAAATAATTAAGGACATGGAATGAAAGTATGTATATATAATCTTATTCAAAATATAGGAAGAAAAAAAATTGTGACTCACAAACCATAAACTAAAAATTCCAACTCAGGCCCCGATGACTTCAAATTTCCATTAGGTGCTTTAAGTTGTGGTATGGCAAACTTTAGAAACGAAAATCCAAGAGACTATAGCCTTCTGATATGGGAACGGAGTTAACTCTATTCAAATATTGGATGTAAAACTAAGTCAAAGAACCTTACAAACTCCCAATTCTTGTCTACCGCCGCCATTGTTAAATACTATTCAAACACAATAAAAAATGAATTTTATACAAATTTCAGAAATGTATTTGCCACTTTCCAGGAATTAAAAAGCATGGCATCATCTATGGAAGCTAATTTCTTCATCCTTTTTCTGTTAGTTTTCTGTTCTTCTATACACAATATTATTTCTACTACAACAACAGATTTAATCAGTACAAATCAATTCATCATAGATGGTGAAACTATTGTTTCATCCGGTGGAACCTTTGAGCTGGGATTCTTCAGTCCCAGTGATTCCTCAAATCGATATATTGGGATATGGTACAAGCAAATACTTCCTCATATCCAAACAGTTGTATGGGTAGCAAACAGAGAAAAACCACTCATGAATACATCTTCAGTACAACTGAAGGTCACCAAGCCCGGAATACTTGCTCTTTTCAATGACAAGAATGAAACTATATGGTTTACTAACACCTCAAGATCAGTCCAGAATCCAGTTGCAGTGCTTTTAGATTCTGGTAATCTTGTTGTAAAAGATGCAAATGATAACAATCCAGAAGATTTCCTCTGGCAGAGCTTCCATTTTCCAACGGATACGCACTTGCCTGATATGAAGCTTGGCAAGAATTTTAAAACTGGCCATGAGGTTTACCTTTCAGCATGGAAGAGCGATAATGATCCAGCTCCAGGAGAATTCACTCGTAATATTGATCCTACTGGATATCCACAAGTCCTAACCAAGAGTGGCACAAATGTAACGGCTCGTATAGGACCATGGAATGGTTTACGATGGAGTGGAGCACCCATACCACTACTAACACAAAGCAGACTTTATACATTTCAATTTATTTTCAATGAGGAGGAGGTTTACTATATTTTTTCTCTCACTAATTACAGCTCGGTTTTATCAAGAATAGTCATCACTAGCAATGGTGATATACAACGCTTCATGTGGGTGGAGCAGACAAAGAGATGGCAAAGCCACTACAAGTTACCTGCGGATAATTGTGATACATATAGCTTGTGTGGTGAGCATGGGAGCTGTGACATAGGTACTCAACCTATTTGTGGATGTTTGGAGAAGTTTGTACCTAAATATCCACAACAATGGGAAAAGGGAGATTGGACAACAGGGTGTGTTCGGAGGACACCCTTAGATTGCAACAGGGAACATGTATTTATAAAATATTCTGGAATCAAGTTGCCAGATACTAAGCACTCTCAGTCCAATAAAACCATGACACTCGAAGGGTGTAAGCAACTATGCTCCACGAACTGCTCCTGCACAGCCTATTCAAGTTTAGATATAAGTAATGGAGACAAAGGTTGCTTATTATGGTTTGGGGAATTGGTTGACATCAGAAAGCTGTCAGAAAGAGGACAAGACATTTTTATCAAGATGGATTCTTTAGAGGAAGGTAAGAACTTGTTTAAGAAATTTCCCATGAAGTGTTTCTTAACTCTTTTTTTTCAACAAATAGAGATGGTATAATGCAAAGTTAGTGACCTGTCCTGATTTGCGGTGGCTGACTTAAAAAATTAATTGTAGAATCTGAGGCCGGTTCGAAAACAAAGAAGGCAAAGATACTCGCAGTGATTTTCTCATTGTTGATGGCAGTGATTCTGCTAATCCTGATTTTGTTGTGGTACAAACGGAAAAATAAAAAACTGAAACTCAGAGAAGATTTTGAGCTTCCACTGTTCCCATTGTTGACAATAACAAGAGCAACAAATAACTTTTCGGTCAACAACAAGATTGGAGAGGGTGGATTTGGACCTGTTTACAAGGTATACAGTGCAAATTTGTTGAAACAGTAACTAGTTTATGCTCAAGATCAGAGTGATAGAGATTATTTTCATTCTGCAATATTCTCATCTTTGTGAGATCTATGTTCTGCTAATACATTTACCATTTCCAGGGAGTGTTGGAAGATGGACAAGAAATTGCCGTGAAGAGACTGTCAAGGACTTCCATGCAAGGAATTGATGAATACAAGAACGAAGTTATCTATATTGCCAAGCTTCAGCATAGAAATCTTGTGAGACTTCTGGGTTGCTGCATCCAAGGGGAAGAAAAGATGTTGATCTATGAATACATGCCTAACAACAGCCTAGATTCATACATATTTGGTTTGGATTTCTAACCTATTATACAAGCTAAAATGAGCAATAATTTGATCTAGTAGTCATAACATGAAAAAATATGCTCACAAGAAAGCTTATTTTGCAGACCAAACAAAGAACAAATTACTTGATTGGCCAAAGCGTTTCAACATCATCAACGGAATTGCTCGTGGCTTATTGTATCTCCATCAAGATTCACGACTACGGATTATTCATAGAGACCTTAAAGCAAGCAATGTTTTGCTAGATACAGAAATGAATCCAAAGATATCAGACTTTGGCATGGCCAGAAGTGTTACAGGAAATGAGATGGGAGCAAAAACACGCAATGTGGTTGGGACACAGTAAGAATCTCTAATATCATACAATGTACTCTCATATGATATCTTTGCTTCTTTAATTCTTATGGTGTTGTTTTATTGGCACAGTGGTTACATGTCCCCTGAATATGCAGTAGATGGGATGTTCTCGGTAAAATCAGATGTGTTTAGCTTTGGGGTATTGGTGTTAGAGATTGTGAGTGGCAAGAAAAATAGAGGATTTATCCATCAAGATCACAACCTTAACCTTCTCGGTCATGTAAGCATTGTTTAACCTGTATTACACACTACTCATTTTTTTCTTTACAAAAATAGAATTTGTCATGATCCATATGATCTAAACTCAAACAGGCATGGAAGCTTTACAAAGATGATAGGTCCTTGGAACTAGCAGATGAGCAGTTAGCTGATTCTTGCAATATTTCTCAAGTTTTAAGGTCAATTCAAGTCGGTTTATTATGCGTGCAACGACATCCAGATGATAGACCAAGCATGTCTTCTGTGGTTCATATGTTGGCTAATGAGAGTCTACTTCCAAAAGCAAAAGAACCAGGATTTTTCACAGAACGAAACATATTCGATGAAGCAAAATCAGGATCGCAGACCAGAAGTTCAAAAAATGAATTCACAATCACAACGTTAGATCCTCGGTAGGTGTGACAAAATAACCATTTGAACTTGTGGGTACATGAATAGGAAAAATATGTTTGAACTTAAAATAAATATCAAGTTGAATTTTTCTACTTGATGATATTATCTACTTATGCATTGGATTTTTTTTTATCTATTTCTATTGTTCTTTGGATATATACTTTAGATATGTTATACTTACTCATATAACAACAAAGAAGAAGAAATTGATTTCAATAACCAAATGCTCCCCATTCAAAACCCACCTAACATGAGACCAAATTGTCGAATCATATTCACTAAATCTGCTAAAACGAAGCAATATATTTTGAACAATTCTATAAGTGAATGCAAAATTAACTCAAATCCAATGCGCAGCTAATATAGAATCACTACAACACCAATTTTCCCCAAATATCAAAATCATCAAAGTAACTGTAAAGAAATATACCAAAGGTAGAGCTTCTGGTAAAGGGAGAAGCGACTGCCGGAGATGGAGACCGGAAAGGGAGAATTCGGAAGATTAGCCTGAAAAGTCTACTTTGACAAATGGGATCAGAAATTTTGTTGTAAACATCAAAATATGGAAAACTCACCTATTTACTATGCAATTTTTTTGTGTGTGGGGGTAATTATTGCTATTTTAGTACTTTTTTAGTGTTTAGTGTAACTTTCTATATTGCTCTATTTGGATTTAATGAAATTTTCTTGGTATTTATGGTTAAAAATACTTCCTCCGTCAATTAATATTTGTCCATTTTATGAAATCAATAAATAATTTTATACCTAGGGGTCGTTTGGTAGGGAGTATTAGGAGGAATAGTCCATGTATTATGTATGGTATTATTTAGTACTATGTTTGGTAGGAATTTTGGGCCAAAGTATAACTAATACATGGATTACCCTACATTATATTATAAGATGTATAATACAATGGGAGGTATTAGTAATACATAGGATTTAATAGTATGAGATTATTTATGTAAAGATAAAAATATCCCTCAAATAATTTTATTTTTTTTCTTGATTTTATGTTTTATATTTTTACTAGTAAATTTATTTGAATAAATTAGCTTGCAAATTTTATTATTTAGAGAGAGAGTTGTTTGTTGCTAAATAAATCCATACAAATCAATATAATAATTGAAATATGAGTTATTTAACATTTACCAATTAAAAATGCAAATATATCATCACATGACGTTTGTGATCTTAATTGAATGTGTTTTTTATTGGTATATATGTGATTTTCTAATTATTTGCATTTTGAACAATTTATAAAATTGCATGCATATTAAAAGTACAATTTGTAATTTTTATGTGTAAATGTAGATGGGTTTATTCGATTTTACTATTGTTTCCGTCTTTTCGGTTCTAAATGTAGATGGTCTATCCTTTTAAATTGAAAATTGACATTTTGTGAGTGATCAATTTATTAAGATGAAAATTATTTACCCTCAAATAATTCAAGTGGAAAAATAGCGAACATGACAACAAAATTGTGCTTCTCCTAGCTCGTTAGAAGACCATTAAAAAATAATACTGTCCTACAATTATCCAATTAAAAATAGAAAATTTCATAATAAATCAAGGTATGATTGGAAAGAAGTTTTGTATAAAGTTTTAATCCAAACACAAGATGAGGTGGTAAACAATGAATCAAACACTTGACAAAAAATAATCCCTGCACTACTAATCCCTGCATTACTAATCTCTACGTTACTAATCCCTGCATTATTAATCTCTGTGTTATTAATCATTGTACCAAACGACTCCTTAGTTCATAATTTACCCTTATCATTAATTATAGTCATTTCTCTATTACATTTTTCAAGACATTATATTTATTATATTTAAAGAATGATATAGTAAATCACCTTTATATTTATAATTTCTTAATAAGTGTGCAAAGTTAATAGTGAACAAGTATTGTTAGATAGAGGGAGTAGATCCCACCATTTCTCTCAAATCTAAGGAACATAGGGTGTTAATTGTTAAATATTTGATTGAAACATTACTTACAAATTGAAGGACGTCCACTTGTCCATTTCATGTAGATTATCCCATGTTGTTTGATGTGAGCTATAAAATATAATAGTTTTGATATAAAATGTAAAATTATTTTATTTTTTATTTGATTGGAGGTGTTAAATAGTCATTAAATTATTTATTTCATTATTTAAATCATAAATCACATAGATAAAATAAGTTATCTCATATATATACATACGATAAATTATCTCAAAATAATTAATTATGAAATAAATAAGAGAAAATTACAAGAATATACTATTTAAGAATTTAATTAACAATATATGTATATATTCCTTTTTATTTACAAAACTAAGTTTTTAATTACAAACATGACAAAATATTTAATTTTTATTTTTTTTATTTATATATTTTATTTTCTGATTTATTTCCTTTTTTGGGGAGTTATGTGCTAAATTTATGAGATTGATAATTATTATTTACTTTTTGATTTTCAACTATAATTATACTCTTTTATATTATCAAAATGTTTATTTTCCAAATTTTCCCCTTTTTTTGGGGTTTATGTTCTAAATTTATGAGATTGATAATTATTGTTTATTTTTTGGCTTTCCAACCATAATTATACTCTTTTATATTATCAAAATATTTAATTTTCATTTTTTATTTATATATTTTATTTTTTGATTTTTTCCTTTTTTGGGGGGTTATGTGCTAAATTTATGTGATTGATAATTATTGTTTACTTTTTGGCTTTCGAACCATAATTATACTCTTTTATATGATTTTTTTGCCTACATATTGAATTTTCAATTTAAAAAATATATATTTTAGTATCCGATTTATTTCCTTTTTTTTTTTGAGGGGGGGGGGGGGGGGGGGGGGGG
>JAJONR010003371.1:0-60499 GCA_029582245.1 Solanum etuberosum | reverse complement strand
TATTATTTTTATTCAGTTTTTAAGCTTTTGTATGCTTGAGTTAGTCTTCCGCTTGTAGTCAGCCAGGATGAGGGTTCGCTTGGGGACCAGCAATGGTTCTCGAGTGCCGGCCACGTCCAGGGTGTAGGCTCGGGTCGTGACATTAAATCCACTATTTTAAAAATAGATTTTTACTTTTACTTATAATATGATAATATAGACATGACAATAATTATTTTTAATAGATATGTAAGTAAAAATGAACAAAGAACGTAAAGTGTTGGTGACAAGAGATTTTAATCAAATGGAACTCTATAGTGAATATAGCATGAATATATATTTTCGTCTTTAGTCTTCATTGGCTATGTATCGTTCCATATATTTTTTCCCTATTATTTGGTATTCATTTTAATTTGATAAAATTTTATTTCACAAGATACACTCCTCGTTAGCTATATAAAAATAGATAACAAAATAGTGATTGATCATAAAATAATCTTAAATCAAATTAAATATTCTATAAACAATACTTTAAATTTTATTTATCTATTAATTTTTATTATTGAAAAAGTTTAATATTTTATATCACGATACAACTTCTATAAGATAGTAGATACTTTCATTAGACATCAACTATATGATATGTATGCGGCTGGAAAAGGAGAAGACTACAATTCTACAAAGATAAGGTAGAAACTTAAAGAAATGAAATATTTTTCATCAAAGGTCATGTTGTTCATATATTAAAATTAAATTATGCTACTGAAATATATATGTATATCTAAAACGAAAAATTGGTCAAGCTAAATATTTTACATACACTCAAACCTCAACTTAACCATCATTCGTTATAACAATAAAGTACCTTTTTTTTTTTGTACAATTACCCCTCTATGATAGTCTTAGTCAAATATTAATTGGTAAAAGATAGATTATGTATAAAGATAAAATATTAAAATATTTATGGTAATCCTTATTAGTGTCATGCACATACTAAATTTGAAGTATGAATATTTAAGAGAAAAATTATACTTAAATGGTGTCCATCATTTATGTTCATAACCTCAAAAGGAAACACTATTGATGACATTTTTTGTATTGATATTTTTATTTAAAAAAATTTGGTTAGATTTTTTTACAAAATTGAGTGAAGTAAATAATAATACTATTAAAGAAATATCACTTTCTCCCCATATTTAAACTTTGAATGTATTTTTGAAATGTTTCAATAATATCTGGTTATTTTGATCTCAAAATACAAATAACTCTATAACAATCTGTATTAATCATTTAAAGGCACTTGTCCTATGTTCTTTAAATTATAATTATTTACTAAAAAGCTTTAATTTATTAATATTAATTATATTTTACAACTTCATATACTATATATATGATACACACGTGCAACGCACGTGCCGTGAAACTAGTGTATATATATATATATAAAACTCAATGGCCGCCCAAATAACAATACTCTCTGGTTGAGATAAGTTCTCAAAAGGATCTCTTTAAGAGGTAACTGCTTTGTATTTAATCTTTCTGAAAATTCTTTATACCTTTGTGAAAATAATATTCTCTTTTGAATGTAAAAAATGATACATTTGGGAATCATTTAGTTCTATTAAACTCTTCTCAATATCTTTTTTTTTTGTACTTTAACTTGCTCTTTAACACACTTTTAGCTTTTAGAAATCAATGCATGGAAAAATGCTTCTTTAAAAGACTCTCAATCAAAACCTTGTAATTAAGGTTCATGTGGAAATATAAATATGAACAACAACTCAAAGATCTCAATGCATAATATAGTGCAACTCATAATCAAGATTTTAGAACTCAGAATCAATAGCTTAATTCAGATCAATAATTTAGAACTCAGAATCAATAACTTAACTCATATGAAGAATTTAGAACTAAGAATCAATAACTTAACTCATATCGAGAATCCTCAAAACTAAGGGTATAACCCTAGATCAAACTTTACTGACGGAATTGAGATGTAGGGCATGAGGAAAAACTCTGTTCATCACTATGAATAGCCTTATATATCCGATTATGAAACTTTTAGACTGGAAACTTTGGTGGAGAGTGGATTTATCTTGAGCTTGAGGAAGAACATTAGCTTTTTGGAGGAAATCTTTGAGCTTGGAATCTTGGTGCTTGATCATGAGAGAAGAAAATCTTTTATGATTTTCTTAGAGTGGAAGAACTTGGAAAAATATTAGATGAAAAGTTTCTCTTTGTATATTGAATTTTTTACATGAAAGTTTTAGGGTTCTTGATGGAGAAGAGGAACCCTAGGTGAGTTTTGAGAGTATTTCTAGATACTTGAATGTTTAGAATGATGATTTTGAAAGGAAAATTAGTTACTTGAATGATATACTCAGTTAAAACACTCAAAAATAACTTAAAATAGTGTTAAAAAGCTTGGGAAAGGACCAAAATAATCTTGGAACACGTGCAGGAAGTTCCTGAAAAAAATTACAGCAACCCTTCATGAAGGCTCTACGGTTCGTAGAACATTCCACCGTCCAAAGTGCAATCCGTAGAACTTCAACTGCCTCACATGGCTTCACTAAAATGGGCATAACCTTTTACTCCGAACTCGAAATAAGGCAATTTTGGTGGCGTTGGAAAGAGGACTCATAGACTTTTAATTTGACAGGTTAACCTAATTCATTATGTACTTAGAGATATGATCGTTTGAAGTTGACCTAAGTAGAATCTTATATAAAAACTCAATCGGTAAGAAAGCTTTCAACTCAACTCTGTGCTAGGAGATTCTTGTGACCTTAATGAATTCATCTCCAAATCTATTCCCTCACTAAAAAATTAACCGTAACACCTAATCACAATTTTAGAATCACTCGATACGACATTATACGCGATTGAAGAATAATTCGAATCTTAGCTTAGAAATTTTTTGGATGTTACATAATTGTGGATTACTCCTCCCACTTCCCAGCCCTTCCCCAGCTCCGCCTGATCGTAATAATACGAAGACCCAATCCAGAGACAAATACCCTCAAATTTAAATCGCCAACACTTGAAACCCAAATAAGAACAATGAGGAGAACCAGTCAAATCATATGAAAATGGTGCCCGAAACATCCAAACAAAAATATGCATAAGTTATATGGAACCAAAACCATAAGAAATCAAAAATCAAACTACCTCCAGGGCTCATGAAATAGTTATAGGGAAACCACTGGTGATCTTCATGGAAGAAGAACACGACATCCTCACGAAGACCTGCAAATGAAAAATTATTGGACAATTCTCAAAGACACAACCTGTAATTGAGTAGAATTTAACAACAAAATTCAAATGAAAGGTATGGTCAAAATTGGGGCTTTTAATCTTAAACATATTTTTATTGATGTTGAATTTTAATAGGTTTATGAGAACTTATCCTCAAGGAACTACATTCATCTTGAAGGAGATTGTATCATGCAACTCCAAAAATGGACTCCTTTTTTTAAACCCACTTATAGAAACTCCATAGCCCCTATATGGGTTACCCTCCCTACCATTCCCGACAATTTTTTGAATGAGATGCCCTGTGTAGAATTGTGGACCCTATTGGTTACCCATTAACATGAACAAATCCACATCTACAAAAAGTAGAACTAAGACACTAAACTTAGGGTAGAATTGGACGTAGCAAAACCTAGAATAAGGGAGGTCATAGTTGAGATTAGGAATGTTGAAGATGGTATAGAAAGATTTACCTAAAAGGTAAAATATGAAGACCTAGCAAAATTCTGCAACCATTGCATGATACAAGGACACTCAAACGAAACTTCTAGACTTGTGTTACAAATGAATTAGACATATAAGGCCGCAAGTTACTAAGGAGGAAATGACGGAAGGAAGGGAAGTCAAGGAAATACTAGAAACGACGGACAATAACCAACAAAGACAACTAAAGTTGTTACAACCAGCCACCAAGTAACCAGTTCTGAAACAGAGAAAATCCAAAATGATGAAGATGAAGGATGACATGTTGTAGAAAGGAAAAATGGAAAAGGAAAGGATAACAACAAAATAATTCAGGATTACAACCACATGTACCAACAAATGGATGAGAACATACAAGAACATAAGGAAGAAAATGATGTTATGGAGATCATTGAACCTTAGATAGAAGGGGACCACATTCTTATTAATACGATCAGACATCACATAAAAAATAGAAGTAACAAAATGAAGAAAACAAAGCAGTAGAGAGCCTAAGTGTAGAAGGAATGACTGGGAACACGAAACAATAAGAAAATTAAAATAGCAGACTTGTCCAAACTTCATGAGGATCAACAAAGAGAAGAGAGTCTCAACTGAAGATGAATGTGAATACTACCAGGCAAAGTAGCAGGAAAGAAAGTCCATTGCCCAGGTGGTTTTCCTTAAAGAGGTGGAAATAAATTATGAAAATGAAGAAAATAATCCATAGATAAAAGTAGAGGAGTTTTGAAACCAAACTTTGACCTTACAAATAAAATTGTTAAGAACAAAGCCAAAAATAAAAATATGAACTCCTACAAACACAATACTAGTATGAACATCCAATTACTTGACCTGTGAGATATTGTAGTAGAGAATGAAAATAAAACTTAGTATGAAAACCTGGAAATGACACAAGTTGGCATAGAAGGCAACAAGTAAGATGATGACACAACCAGGGGCTATGACAATACAACAGACTTTGTGGATTATGATAAAATACAATAAGTCCAATAAGAAGTTACTTTTTACAACCACCTCTCACCAAGAGGGATGTCTGAACACAAAGAGATTGCCGATAACACTCCAAACCAAGAGGAAGAAAGCAAAAATCAAGAGCCTACAGACGTTTATAAATCTAATATTTCTGATGTTTCACAAAATATCTTAGAATGTTAGGGGGATTAGATCCATGACTCAACATTATGAACCAACAATACAATCTTCCAATGATCATTCTACAGGAACCTATGGTAGACCCTGAAAAGAATTGATGATTTTAGGAGAAAGCTTGGATACAACTATTGCTTCAGGAATATGAACAACAAAATTTGGATTTTGTGGTCTGACCAAGTGAATGTTTACTTTGTGCAGGATAAAGAACAACAAGTTCTATGTAAAATTTCTTCTCAATACATTCCTACTCATTTTTACCTAACAACCATCTATGCTAAGTATAAAAAATATGAATGAATGGAGCTCTAGGATGATCTAAAGAATACTGCAGTAATGATGCAGGAACCATGGAGTGTAGTTGGAGACTTCAACTCCATCACATGTGTTGAGGAAAAACTGGAAGGGAGACCCAAAAACTTAAATAACAACTTATACTTTATTTATTGTATTGATGTTTATGTCTTACATGATGCAAGTTTATCTGGATGAGCATACACATGGTGTAACCATAGGGAACCTCCAAACATTATATGTAAATGATTGGATAGTACATTGTATAACTCGCAATGGTTTGATAACTATGAGGGTACTTGTGTGACACACCTGTCATGCTCCTGCTTTGATCATGCCTCTTTTCTCACTAAGCTTACCGATAATCAAACTAGTTAACAATATTCAATACTTAAAATTCCTTAATGTGGACTACTCACCAAGACTTTTTGTAGGTAGTACATACGAGTTAAGAAGAAGAGGTCACTAACAACCTTCTCTATATCCTTCAACAGAAGCTCAAAAGAACTGCCAAGGCTCAAAAAAACTGGTCAAAAGAATCTTTAGGGGACATTTATGAGGAACCTAAGAAATTGGAAGAGGAAATTGTTCTATATTACAAGAAATTGTATCAATGACAATGTGTGGAAAATAGGATGTCATTATCAAGTGCTAGAGATGAATATACCAGGTACTTAAAAGTGCAAGAGATTGTCTTGAGGACAAAAGCTATAATTAAATGGCTTGAGGAGGGGATGCTTACACTGCTTATTTTCATAGGGTGTTGAAGAACAGAAGGAAATGGCTTACTATTAACAAAATCATGGATGAGCAACACCAATGAATTGAGGGAAAAGAGGCTATCTTAGAAGCAACAATAGAATATATCCATAAAACTTTCTCCTCAAAGTAGCAAAGATTAAACTTGGAGTCCACCAATCAACTTAGTATCAAAGTTACTAACCAAGACAATGAAATGCTCAAAGCCAATCCCACAATCAAGGAGGTCAAATAAGCAACATTTTCCATTGATCCAGCTAGTGGTCTAGGACCAAATGGGTACAGTGCGGGCTTTTTTCAATGTTTTTGGAATATTATCCAAGGAGACCTATATATGGCTATGAAGACCTTCTTTGGAGGTACTGATCTCACCAAATTTTACGCTCATACTTCAGTAGACTATCTAAAAATTTGAAGTGTTAGGTGTGAATGGAGAGGTTTAGCCGACTTTTTTCCCCTTAATTCCACTTAGGATAGGCCAAAATGACCTAATATGTAACACCCCGAATTCGAAAAGGGAAGAATTGTAGGTTTTCCAGATGTTGCAGGTGCCACCGACGGAGGCCACCCACGGCCCGTGGAAGGGACCACGGACCGTAGATGTGGTCCGTGGTTGGTCACACCAACTTCACCCAGAATTTCCAAAAAAGCCCTGACCCACGACAAGACCTACAGATCGTAGGTGGGACCACAATCCGTGGTCCAGGGTCCATGGATTGTGACCCCTTCACCCAGCCTCAGACGGCAGATGACGAACTGACAGGACGGACCGTCGGTCAGTCCACGGTCCGTCGGTCAGGTCCGTCGATGGCCCCATCAGCTTTTAAGTCAGGGTCATTTTGGTCTTTTCCACTACGCGTTAGACATTTAAACTAGGTCGTTTAATACCTAAACTACATCGTTTTACTCAGTTTAAGCCTAGTAAATCAGTCAGAACTTACCCAAAATGATTATTCACCAAAACTTAGAGCAAAAGAGGAGAAAGAGTTGACCAACCCCTCAAGAACAAGCAAGAGATTTTCGTCAGTTAAGCCCCAAAATCCAAAGGATTTCTCTGTGAATTTCATCACCAGGTATGTGGGATTTCGCTAGTGGATTCCTTTCGTCCACTAAGTCCCTAAAATTGAGTCAGACTCTTGATTCCCTATATCTTGTTTAGACCTAGGGTTTCTAGAAACTTTAGATATTTGTTGTGATTTAGCTGTTATAGTGTTCTTAATCAATTTATCATGTTTTCGTGTATTTGTTGCTTAGTTCCTTGCAAGAAACTCCGAACCCTAGTTGTGTAGATTCTGTTAGTTCAGGAATTACACTTGCTAGGTCAGTTAAACAAATAAACATGCTCCAGTTTTCGAATGTTACATTGTCAGTTCCCAAATGTTGCATTCTCAGATTTGCATGTCAGAACATTGAGCTATCCAGTTTTTCAGTTATGTTGTGTCTTATACATTACTAGTTGGGAGTAGACTTGGAACCGAGTTGGACTAGGGTTCAGCGTACCCTCATAGTCCCAGAACTATGTGCCCCGTAGGTTTATAAGTCCCCTCTATGGGCATCAGATTTAGTGATCACGCCATTCATGCCTTTATACCCATGGAAAGGTATATTGGGTCCTCTCTATGGGGCGTATACATCGGACTCCACGTTTAGCTCACGTGGTTTTATGTCGGTTAATATTAGCTTCCACTGTCAGACTCTAGTGCATTTGACCAGGTTTTCAGTTATACTTCAGTATTCAATCTCAGCATGTCATGTTCATGATTAGCACTTGGTCATTGCATTTATCTCAGTTTTCAGTATATTTCAGTATTATTGTTCTATTCAGCTTATATCATTGCTCAGTATGCTTGTTCAGCTTATGTATTTTGTTCAGCTATATTTTATATCATGCATGCTCAGTACATTCCAAGTACTGACGCATAATCTGCGCTACATCTTTTCATGATGTTGGTTCAGGTACTTTGCATCCATATCACACATAGATCGGTTCCCGATCCATTTTTAGCAGCTTCAGTGGTGAGTCCTCATACTTCGAGGACAATAGACATATTTTTCATATTCATTCTTTTATTTCAGTTTTTAGTTTTGCTAGAGTTAGCTGGGGCATGTCCCAACAACTTTAGTCAGTAGAGGCTTTTCAGACATAGTATTAGATTCAGCTTTAGCTTTTGAGTGATTGTTCAGTATCATTAAACTCTTAGTAAGTTTTATATATTCAGATCAGTTTTGGGTATTCCCCATTTTCAGATAACCATTTTTTAGCTTCCGCATAGTTTATATCTTATTCAGTTATTTTCAGTATGCTTATGATATGCCAGAAACAGGTTTAGCTTAGGGTCACTCGTGATCCTAGGTCCCGTGTTACGTCAAGGGGGTAGCCTCGGGGCGTGACATAATATAGGAATTAAAAAGTGGAAAAAGACTCATACAATGCTGAAGAAAAACTGTAGAAGTGATCCACGAGGTTCATCTAAGGTATGTAGATGCCGCCAGTAAAATCTACCAAATTTTAACAGTATCTAAAGTTCCATCCATGAGATCATTCTTGTCACGACCTGAGCCTACACCCTGGACGTGGCCGGCACTTGAGAACCATTGTTGGTCCCCAAGCAAACCCTCATCCTGGCTGACTACAAGCGGAAGACTAACTCAAGCATACAAAAGCTTAAAAACTGAATTGAATTTCATTGAACTCAAATACTCAACCTTTTTAAAAGTCTGTACAATACTCAAAATAAAAGTAAATACAGAAACTCCTTAACTCTGTCTAGCTATAAAGCCTCTACAATTGCAGAAAGATATCGGGACAAGACCCACGACATCTCAAAACTACTAACTGTAAGATAAAGGTGAAGTCCTCTGGAATATAAGATGTCTCACCAAAGCTGACTGGAATATCACATTACCTCAACGAAACGCCTGTTGATGATCCCAAATACTTGTATCTGCATCATGAAATGATGCAGGCCAAATGGCTCAGTACATGGAATCTACGAGCATATAAGGGAAATTCTAAAGCATAAACATAAGCTTGAACTGATGGAAAAGAAATATACTTACCTCTTCTCAACTCTGTCAACTCAACTCAACCCAACTCAATGAAATATAGTTCAACTCAATAATAAGAAACTCAACTCTTTGAAACATAGTTCAACTCAATATTAAGAGACTCAACTCTGTGAAACATAGTTCAACTCAACTCAGAGAAATAGGGCTCAACTCAACAATAAGGTACTCAATTCTGACTCACGATACTCAACTCAAACTCAAGGTAATCAGCAACAATAAAAGATGCAATATCTCGAAAGCTTTTAAAACAATAGGCAATAACTCAATTGTATGCAAAAATACAATAATAACTCAATTGTATGAAAATAAAATAATAACTCTGTTTGTATATAAAAATACAAAGTAATTGTGTGGGAGATTCTCTAACCGACAACCATCACTATGAGTTATGTGATGATACAACGTCTAGCCCACGCTGTCAAAACTATCCTTAACTTTTTCGGGGTATAGAACCTACTACTAAGTGGATCCACTAGTATATGCTAAAAAGCAATAAGGAATCATCTAAAAAGTATGACCCTTTTTACCCACGTTGGCTGCATGGTTTATGGGGGCTGTGAGTTGTATGAACTCTCCCCCATATCGGTGCTCAATACTACTCCCAAAATATACTAGCTCATATGTTTTTTTTTAAAAAAACGTAACTCTTTCTATGTTTTGACATTATTACTCAAAAATCTTTCTTCTAAAAGAGATGGTACTCAAACTGCTCAAAACACTTTTGGAAATCTCAGTTTCCTCTTATCTTAAATGTAAAAACATTTACTCTTGGGAATACTTAGTTCGCATATTTCCTTTTAAAGAAAATGAAATCAGCTCTACTCTTCCTCAACTCAATGCTCAAGTCTTTAAAATAAGTTTTCAAACAATTTGTAAAAAGACTCTTAAAATAGGGTTCATGTCGAATTATGGACGTGAACGACTCAATTCAAGGATTTCAATAACCATGCATAGAACTCAATACTTGAAACTCAAAAACTCCAGAACTGAAGGAGTCAATGATATTACTCATCTCAAGAATGTTCGACTCGGAGGGTTCATGCGGAGTTATGGGCATGAACTACTCAACTCAAGAACTCAATGATAATTCTCATCTCAAGACTACTCGACTCACAAGGTTCATGTGGAATTATGGGCATGAACTACTCAACTCAAGGACTCAATGATACTTCTCATCTCAAGACTTCTCAACTCATAGGATTCATACGGAATTATGGGCATGAACTACTCAACTCAAGGACCTTCATGGGTAACTTGTAGTAGTCCCATGATTAGGAATATAATCCCAAAATTATTAGGAACTCAATACTCAAGACTTAGAACTTGAAGATACTAATCCCCTCAAAGATAATCAAATTATGGAGTTCATGCAGAATTTATGGGCATGAACGACTTGACTCAAAGATCTCAATGATAATGTAGACTCATGAATACATTCTCCTTATTCTCATACTAACTTACTCGAGTCTTGAAATTTTTTAAAAGTTATTGTAGAATACTCCTCGAAAATGTCATGCTCCGAGGCAACCCCGTTAGTGTAACACGGGACCGAGGATCACGATTGACCCCAAGCTAACCCTGTGTCTGGCATATCATAAGCATACTGAGAGATACTAAATAAATCAGAAACTATGTGGAAGCTAAAACAATAATTAACTGAAAATGGGGAATACCCAACTAGTCTGAATATATGAAACATACGAAGAGTTTAATAACAACTGAAAGATCAAACTCAACAAGTCAAGTTTATTCTACTACTATGTCAGAAAATCCTCTACTGACTAGAGTTGCTGGGACATGCCCCCGGCTAACCCTAGCGAAACTGAAAACCGAAATAAAATACTGAATAAGAAAAGCATGTCTATTGTCCTCGAAGAATGAGGACTCACCACTGAAGTTGTTGAATTCAGATCGGAAACCGATCTAAGCGTGATGTGGATGCTGAGTACTTGAACCTACATCATGAAAGGATGTAGCGCAGAGTATGCGTCAGTACTTGGAATGTACTGAGCATGCAGGATATAGATCTAGGCTGAACAAATACATATGAACTGAACAAAGCATAACTGAGCAATGATATAATCTGAATAAGGAAGTAAATACTGCAATATAACTGAAAAGCTAACTGAATGCAATGACCAAGTACTAATCATGAACAAAACATGTTGATACTGAATACTGAAGTATAAGCTAAAAACCTGGTCAAATGCACTATAGTCTAATTGTGGAAGCTACTATTGACCGACATAAAACCATGTGAGCTAAACGTGGAGTTCGATGTATACGCCCCATCAAGAGGATCCAATATACCTTGCCAGGGGTATAAAGGCATGACTGGCGTGATCACTAAATCTGATGCCCACAAAGGGGAATTATATCCTACGGGGGCACGTAGTTCTGGGACTATGATGGTGCGCTAAACCCTAGTCCAACTCAGTGCTATGCCTACTCCCAACTAGAAATGTGTATGACAGAACATAACTAAAATACTGGATAGCTCAATGTTCTGACATGCAAATCTGAAAATGCAACCTTTAGGAACTAACGATATAACATTCAAAAACTGGAGCATGTTTATCAATTTAACTGACCTAGCAAGTGTAATTCATGAACTAAGAGAATCTACAAAACTAGGGTTCTGAGTTTTATGCAAGGAACTAAGCAAACTTTCCAAAAAACAAGTAAATTAGATTTAGGATAATACAACAGCTAAATCACAACAATTATCCAATGTTTTAGAAACCCTAGGTCTACACAAGATATAGAGAATCAAGGAAATGACTGAATTATAGGGACCTAATGGGTGAAAGGAACCCACTAGTGAAATCCCACATACCTGGTGATTAAATTCACGGAGAAATCTTTCGATTTCAGGTATGAAACTGAAGAAAACCTGCTGCGTGTTCTTGAGAAAACTGGCGCCTCTTTCTTCTGTTTTTTCTCTAAGTTTTTGTGATTTTGGAGAATAAAGGTTTTAGGTAAGTTCTGACTAGATTATTAGGCTAAAACTAAGTAAAACGACGTAGTTTTATGATTAAACGATGTAGTTTAACTGTCCAAAGCATAGGGGAAAGACCAAAATGACCCTGACTTAACAGTTGACGAAGCCATCGACGGCCCCTGACCGACAGTCCGTCCTGGCAGGGCGTCGTTCGCCTTTAGAGAGTTGGTGCTGAGGGTCACGATTCATGGACTTGGACCACAGACGGTGGTCTGAACTACGGTCTGTAGGGTTGGCCGTGGGTCGTGCCTTTTCTGAAAATTCTGGATGGAGTTGAGGTGACCAACCACGGGCCCCACCTACGGTCCGTGGTTCAACCGACGGTCCGTAAGTGGCCTCCGTGGGTGGCACCGTCAACTTCTGAAAAGCTGAAATTCTTCCCTTTTCGAACCTGGGGTGTTACATTATCTCCCCCTTGGGGACATTCGTCCTCGAATGAAGTCTAAACTATCTGAGTATGGAGGGAATGAGCTGCAATCCCTACTACTATGTAATAGAAACTGATATCTAACTGAACTGAGTTCCAAGAACATGCAAATATGCTGAAAATTCAAGAACAACTAAAGGAACATGATACTAAAACTGAATTTACGCAAGATTAAACTTAGAGACTAGAGAGGAACTATTACCTCAAGCTGAAACGGAATCAGAAGGAAAGAGATGAGGATACTTGGCCTTCATGGCTGCTTCTGCTTCCCAAGTAGCTCCCTCTACGGATTGACTCCTCTACAAAGCCTTCACTGAAGTGACTTCTTTATTTCTCAACCGACGATCGTGACGCTCAAGAATCTCTACTGGCACCGCTTCATAAGTGGTACTATCCTTCACAGCCACACTCTCTACTGGAACTATCGATACCGGATCACCCACACACTTCTTAAACAAGGAGATGTGAAAGACTGGATGAACCATTGGTAGTTCTGCTGGCAACTCTAACTCATAAGCCACATTACTTACCCTCTTCAAGATTTTGTATGGACCTACATATCTAGGACTGAGCTTCCCTTTCTTTCAAAATCTCATCACCCCTTTCATAGGTGACACCTTCAGAAAAACCCAATCATCGATTTCGAACTCTAAGTCCCTTCTCCTCACATCTGCATAGGACTTCTGACGACTCTGAGCTGTCTTAAGTCTATCGCTGATGAGCTGAACTTTTTCCATAGCTTCATGAACCGAATCTGGCCCAATCAAAGTTGCTTCACCTACTTCAAACCAGCCAATCGGGGACCTGCATCAACGCCCATATAGTGCCTCATCCGGGGACATCTGAATACTGGAATGAAAGCTATTATTACAAGAGAACTCTATGAGAGGTAGGTGATCAACCCAACTTCCCTTGAAATCGATCATGCAAGCTCTCAACATGTCCTCCAAGGTCTGATTGGTACGTTCTGCCTGACCATCCATCTGCGGATAAAATGTTGTACTGAGATTTACCTGGGTACCAAGACCTTTCTGAAACGATTTCCAGAAATGAGAAACTGAGGACCTCTATCTGAGATGATAGACAAAGGATTCCCATGCAACATGACAATGATAATGTTAATGATGATAATGATACTGTGATGATGATGAAACAGAGCCAGATATGGCTACTAGTCTCGCTCCCACTCCCCCTATACATCCTAGTAGGGCTAAGCCCAAGGTTGAACGTGCTAAAAGATTTGTTGTGATGCAATTTATGACTCAATGTAAGGATATAACTCAAGCTATTAGTAATAAATGTAAACGTAAAATGAATCATAGAACTTTGGGAAAGACAGGTGGGACAGAAGATTTAAGAGATCATTTAATGGGATGTAAACATGAATTCTTGCAAGCTAATGCTATAGCCAAAGCTATGAAACATGGTACTCCCGTTCCGGATACATCTGTATGAGTAGGGAGCTCTAACATGGTGTCACGCCCCGAGCCTACACCCTGGGTGGGACTGGCACTTGAGAACCATTACTGGCCCTAAGAGAACCCTTAGCCTAACCTACTACTCAGCGGAAGAATTTACTCAACAAAGATAACTCATGAATAAACTAGAATGTTTATAAAAGAAAACATTCAACTAGCCCATAAGGTAAATCAAGTCTTATAATTAACAAAACTGAAATAACAAGACTAAAGCACTAATAACTAACTGTCTATGAAGCCTCTAACAACTGAGATGGACGTCGGGACAAGACCCACGACATCCAAATAAACTAGAATAATAAAGCAATAAAAATGGTATCCTCCGGAAGCAAGGAGGCTCACCAACAGACTCTGAGGGCTCAACTGGATCAACAAAGCGCTGGATGCTGATCCTGGTTACGTGTATTTACATCATAAACGATGCAGGACAAATGGCATCAGTACATTGAATGTAGGAGGATGCGAGGGGAAATCTAAACATGACATAAGCTTGAACTGAATTTTGAAAGAAACACTTACTTCAGATTTACTCAACTCATGGATACTCAACTCAATGCATAAATAAACAACAGTAAAGATGCAGTTTATATAAAGCATTTAAACAGTAGGTAGCAACTCAATGTATTTAAAATACAATAACAACTCTATGCATATATATATATATATATATATTTATATATAAAAAATAAAGTAATATACTTCTGTTGGAGTTTCTCTAACCGACAACCATCAATATGAGCTATGCGATGATACAACGTATCGCCCACGCTGCCAGAATATTCCTATAACTTTCCGGGATATAGAACGCCTCAACTAAGTGGATCCACTAGTCTATGCTAAAAAGCATTAAGGAATCATCTAAAATGTATGACCCTTTCTACCCACGATGGCTACATGCTTTATGGAGACTTGAGTTATTATGAACTCGTCCCCATATTGGTGCTCAATACTACTCCCAAAATTACTCAACTCATATGTTTAAAAACATAACTATTTCTCTATGATTTGAGGTTATTACTCAAAAATCTATCTCTTAAAAGAGATTGAACTCAAAACTACTCATGAAAACTCATTTGGAAATCAGTGTTTCCTCTCATCTTAAATGTGAAAACATTTACCCTTTGGGAATACATAGTCCCCATATAACATTTTAAAGAACATGAACTCAGCTTTACTCTTTCTGAATCTCAATACTTAAGTCTTAAAACAAGTTTAAAAGGTTTGTAAAAGACTTCTTAAAATGACTCGAAGAACTCTCAAGACTTGACTCTTAACTCTATCTTGAATTTGAATTATGAATTCAAGGTTATGATTTGTGATAGGAAAGATATCATGATGATTAGGAGTGCTTTTAGATAGTTAAACATGAGAAACGATCAAGAAATCATTGTCTGGAAGCAAGTCCACGACGAGGAGATCCATTTAAATATTTGATCACGAAATAAATTTTGAGGCAGATGGCGCGAACTCTCTGCGACGCGGAGAGAAAAGTTCCCTTTCTGAGGAACAGGTCCGCGTCGCGGACCTGGTACACAGATTCTGCTGACTTTTTCCTTCTTCATTTTCTCACCCCAATTCGCCTAAATTCGATTCTTTTTCTCAATTTCTCTTTAAATTCAAATATCCAGTACATGAACACAAGAATCTATTCATAAACGACTCTAAAACCGACACGATTTCCTTAAGAACTCAACAACCTCATCTTAACTCAAGAACTAAAGTCAATTTCAAGAACACAACTCAAGATCATCAAACCTTCATCATTTTAGAACGAATTTCGCTGAAATAAACATGATTGGCACGTGGGTGATCGGACCCAATGCTATGAAAGTCTCACATACCTCTTTAGGGATCAACCCTTGGCGAAACGACTTCGATTCCGCAAGAAATCTCCAAGAAAGCCTTGACTTTTCTCCTCTTTTCTCCTCTTTTCTCTTCTCTCAAAGCCCTAGCGTAATTCTTAATTGCGTAAACTGAACTAACTCAGTTTAGACCCCAAATAACTTACTAAAAATGAAATAATTTAATTGGCTAATGAAATGACCAAAATACCCCTCTAAAATCTGGTTGACTTTCCTTATTCAGATAGGCCAACTTCAAACGGGCATATATGCCTCATACAAAGTCGAAAACAAACAAACTCTATGGCGTTGGAAAGATAATTTAAAGACCTTTCATTTGATATCTTGTATCCTACCTAACTCATCATGCACTAGGAGTTATGGCCGTTTGAAGTTGACCCAAAATTCATACTTAACATAACTTGCCAAATTTCATATTTTCATTCTTTCCAAAAATGGTTCTTTCTAATTTTAGCTCTTTCAAATAACGGGGTGTTACACATGGTCCAATCACAGTTAACCCCTTTTAATGTTACTGACCCTAGTACACATCGTACATATAGTAGAGAAAGAGATATTGAAGAATTAGCTAAAATGATTTTTGTTTCTGGCTTGTTTTTTACTTTTGCTGAATATCCTGGTTTTTTTCATTATAATAATTCATCTTTTAGAGGTTTTTCAAGAAATACGATTAAAAAGCTGTTTTTGATTATCAAGGTCAACATTTTCATTATCTTCATTGTTTATTTTATTATAATACTTGTAAATTGGCTATTACTTCTGATAAGGGTCGTAGTGCTAATGGTAATGATTATTTCACTATTACTGGTCATTGAATTGATAAAAATTGGAACATGAAAAAAAGAATTTTAGGTTATAAATATTGTGTAGTGCATAAAACCGGTAGTTAGATAGCTCAAACTATTATAGATGTTTTAGAATTTTATTTAATTTGTAATAAAGTAATTAGTGTCACCCTAGATAATGCTTCTAATAATTCATCTGCTGTTGATATACTAAAACCTACACTTTGCCCTATTTATGTTGATGGTTTTAATATTGGGTGTGCAACACACATAGATAATTTGATTGTAAGAGATGGTATATCAATGTATAATAATGGTTGTATGAAATGTGAAATTGCATGTCATTTTATTTTTAAATGTCAAGTAAAGACTAGACATAAAGAATTTGAAAACTGTTGTCATAAATTTAATCTTCCACCTAGAAAAATTTCAAAATCAATGTCTACAAGATAAAATTCTCTATTTGAAATGCTTAAAGTTGCATATGAATATAGGGAACCCTTATAAATGGTTTGGAATGCTCATAATTCAAATATCAAATATAGACTTACTGATAATGATTGGGATGATGTAAAAGATCTAATAAATTTTTTAAAAGGTTTTTTTTAGCTACACAACAAATTTCTAGACTTTGTTATCCAAAAATTTATTCAGTTTTACCAAATATTTATGCTAATTCTGATAAAAAATTTAAATTAAAAAATAATTCAAGGTTTGAAGAGTATGTTAAGTTAATGATTGAAAACTTTTAAAAATATTTTTTTTCCTATTCCTCAAATTTATTTAACAGCTTGTTTATTAAACCTAACTTACAAAGAAATAGGTGCATCACTAATGATTGAAAAAATATATTTCAATTTAAATATTAAAGATTATGAGCCACCTACTTTGACAACAGTTTAAGACCCACCTCTCCAACAGATATCAGAAGCTTCTTGGGTTTGGCTGGTTATTACAGAAGTTTTGTTGAACAATTTTCATCCATAGCTTTCCCATTGACCAAGTTGACTCAGAAAAAGATCAAGTTTCAGTGGTCAGATGAGTGTGAGAAAAACTTCTCAGAAATGAAGACTAGGTTCACTACAGCTCCCGTCTTGACTCTACCAGATGGTTCAGTCGGTTATGTTATTTATTGTGATGCCTCCAGGGTCGGCCTAGGTTGTGTGTTGATGCAACAAGGTAAGGTCATAGCTTATGCTTCTAGATAGCTTAAAGTCCATGAGAAGAACTACTCGACTCATGACCTCGAGCTTGCAGCCGTAGTATTTGACCTAAATATTTGGAGACACTACTTGTATGGTGTTCATGTTTATGTGTTCAAAGACCATAAGAGCCTCCAATATGTGTTCACCCAGAAAGAGTTGAATCTTGGTCAGAGAAGGTGGCTTGAATTCCTCAAGAACTATGACATGAATGTGATTTACCATACTGGTAAGGCCAATGTAGTGGCTGATGCTCTCACCAGACTGTCTATGGGTAGTAAAGCATATGTTGAGGAAAAAAATAAAGAGTTAGCCAATGATGTTCACCGGCTTGCTCGCTTAGGAGTTTCCTTTACGGACACATCACATGGTGGTGTGATAGTTCAAAATAAATCAAAATCTTCATTGGTAGCGGGGGTTAAGGAAAAAGAGGACAGTGATCCTTCATTACTTCAGTTGAAAGGTGCAGTTCATCAGCAGAAAGTTGAGGTTTTCTCCTAAGGGGGGAGATGGTGTGCTTCGTTACCAAGGTCGCTTATGTGTTCCTAAGGTGGGTGATTTGAGGCAGCAGATCCTTACAGAAGCTCATAACTCCAGGTATTTCATTCATCCGGGTGCCACTAAGATGTACCGTGATCTAGGGGAAGTCTTTTGGTGGAACGACATGAAGAGAGACATCGCAGACTTTGTGGCTAAGTGTCCTAACTATCAATATGTGAAGGTAGAACATCAGAAACCAGAAGGTATGAATCAAGATATTAACATTCCTACATGGAAGTGGGAAGTGATAAACATGGACTTCATTACGGGTTTACCTCGTACTCGTAGACAGTATGACTCCATTTGGGTGATAGTGGACA
Organism: Solanum etuberosum; assembly: GCA_029582245.1. NCBI lineage: Eukaryota > Viridiplantae > Streptophyta > Magnoliopsida > Solanales > Solanaceae > Solanum > Solanum etuberosum. The sequence goes on along the minus strand of JAJONR010003371.1, from coordinate 41,893 downwards.
GAGTCACTGAGTCCGCTTACTTCTTGGATGTCAAGACTACAAATTTAGTGGAAGACTACGCAAAACTCTACATCAATGAGATAGTCAGGTTGCATTGGGTCCCCTTGTCTATCATCTCAAATAGAGGTCCTCAGTTTACCTCTCATTTCTGGAAATCATTTCAAAAAGGTCTTGGTATTCAGGAAAATTTCAGTACAGCATTTCATCCGCAGACGGATGGTTAGGCAGAGTGTACAATTCAGACCTTGGAGTACATGTTGAGAGCTTGCGTGGTCGCTTTTAAGGGTAATTGGGATTATCATCTACCTCTCATAGAGTTCGCCAATAATAATAGCTACCATTCCAGTATTCAGATGGCCCCTTATGAGGGACTATATGGGTGTAGATGTAGATCTCCGGTTGGTTGGTTCGAAGTAGGTGAAGCAGCCTCGGTTGGGCCAGATTCGATTCATGAAGCTATGAAAAAAATTCAGCTCATCAGATATAGACTAAAGACAACTCAAAGTCGTCAGATCTCAATGTTAGAAGAAAAGATTTAGAGTTTGAAATCAATGATTGGGTTTTCCTAAAAATGTCACCTATAAAGGGGGTGATGAGATTTGGCAAGAAAGGGAAGCTCAGTCTTAGATATGTAGGTCCTTACAGAATCCTTAAAAGGGTTGGTAATGTGTCTTATGAGTTAGAGTTTCCAGCAGAAGTAGCAGCGGTTCATCAAGTCTTTCACATTTCCTTGTTGATGAAGTGTGTGGGTGATCCGGCATCGATAGTACCATTAGAGAGTGTGGCTGTGAAAGATAGTCTCACCTATGAAGAAGTGCCATTTGAAGTTCTTGACTGTCAGGTTCGTAGGTTGAGAAATAAGGAAGTCGCTTTAGTAAAGGTTTTGAGGAGGAGTCAGTCCATAGAGGGAGCTACTTGGGAAGCAGAAGCAGTCATGATGGCCAAGTATCCTCACCTCATCCTTTCCGATTCCGTTTCAGCTTGAGGTAATAGTTCCTTTTCAGTCTCTCAGTTTACTCTTGTGTAAATTCAGTATCAGTATCTTGTTCCTTCAGTTATCCTTATATTTTAGCATATTTGCATTAACAGGGAACTTTGTTTAGTTAGATATCAGTTTCTAGTACATAGTGATAGGGATTGAAGCTCCTTCCCTCCATACTCAACTTGTTTAGACTTCATTCGAGGACTAATGTTCCCAAGGGGGAGATATGGTAACACCTTCGATACGAGAAAATAGAAAAATGCATCTTTCCAAGATCTGGTGTCAGAACAAATGGAAGCCATTGACGGACCGTGTGTCAGACCACAGACCATAGGTGGGGTCTGTGGTTCAGTCCCAGACTTAGGGAAAATTTGGGATCTAAAGATGACACCTACGACCCTGAACCACGATCTATTAATAGACCTACGGACCGTACGTTGGTTCCGTCGTTGGGGTCCAAAGTTTGATGGTCTCTAATCCCACCCACGGTCGACTAGTACGGTCCGTCGTTAGACCTACGTAACGTAGGTCTGACCGTAGGTGAGGGTCTGTAACCATTTAGAGGAAATTTGTTGTTGGGTCAACTTTAAACAGTCACACAATTTAGCACAGAATGAATTAGGTGGCCCATGACCTATCAAATTAATGATAATTGAATCCTCTTTCCAACGCCACCGAGTTTGCTAAAATCCATGCTCAGAGTAAAAAGTTATGCTAAGTTTAGTGAAGTCCTGTCAGGAAGACCACGAACCACGACCCCAATCGACGGGCCATTAGTCCCACCTTGGATGGCCTTCGTCAGCTTTTAAGTCAGGGTCATTTTTGTCTTTTTCCTATGCGTCGGGGGACTTAAACTATGTCGTTTGATGCCTAAACTATGTCGGTTTACTCAGTCTAAGACTAATAACCTAGTCATACATACCCAGAACCCTCATTCTCTAAAAGTCATCCAAATTAGAATGAAAAGAAGAGAAAGAGGCACCAGTTTCTTTCAAGAACAATCAGCGGTGTTCTTCAAGTTTTAGCCCCGAAATCCAAAGGATTTATCCATAAATTCTCTCACCAGATATGTGGGATTTCACTAATGGGCTCCTTTCATTCACTAGGTCCCTAGAATTCAGTCAGTTCCTTGATTCTCCATATCATGTTTAGACCTAGGGTTTCTAAAACCTTGGAGACTTGTTGTGATTTAGCTGTTGTAGTATCCTTAATCGAAATAGCATGTTTCTTGGAAAGTTTGCTTAATTCCTTGTATAAAAACTCAGAACCCTTGTTTGTGTAAATTTTCTTAGTTCATGAATTAAACTTGCTAGGTCAGTTAAACAGAAAATCATGCTCTAGATTTAGAATGTCACATTCTCAGTATACAAATGTTACATTCTCAGTTAGCATGTCAGTATTTTAAGCTATTCAGTATTTAGTGCATTTTAGCTTCATATGTATTAAGTTGGGAGTAAACTTAGCACTGAGTTGGACTAGGGTTCAGCGTACCCTCACAGTCCCAGAACTACGTGCCCGCGTAGGAGTATAAGTCCCCTCTGTTGGGCATCAGATTTAGTGATCATGCCAGTCATGCCTTTATACCACTGGAAAGGTATATTGGGTCCTCTCGATGGGGCATATACATCGGACTCCATGTTTAGCTCACATGGTTTATGTCGGTTAATAGTAGCTCCCACAGTCAGACGCTTAGTGCATTTGACCAGGTTTTCATTATATACTTCAGCAATCAGTTCAACATGTTATTTTCATGATTAGTACTTTGTCATTGCATTCAGCTTAGGTTTTCAGTGATGTTTCAGTATTTACATTCTTGCTCAGTTTATGCCATTGCTCAGTTACGCTTTGTTCAGCTTATATATATTTGTTCAACTTAGTATCTATATCCTGCATGCACAGTACATTCCAAGTACTGACGCATACTCTGTGCTACATCCTTTCATGATGTAGATTCAGGTACTCAGCATCCATATCACACTTATATCGAGTCTCGGTCCACATTTAGCAGCTTCAGGGGTGAGTCCTCATATTCCGAGGACAATAGACATGCTTTCATTTTTGTCATTATTTTTAGTTTCAGTTTTGTTAGAGTTAGCTAGGGGACATGGCCAAGCAACTCAACTCAGTTAGTGGCTTTTCAGACATAGTAGTAGATTCATCTTGAGTTGTTAAGTGGTTGTTTCAGTTATCACTAAACTCTTAGTTTATTTCACTTATATTCAGACTATTTGGGTTTTTCCCAATTTTCAGATATCCATTGTTTTAGCTTCCGCATAATACATGTTTTACTTAGTTATTTTCAGTATGCTTATGATATGCCAGACTCAGGGTTAGCTTGGGGTCACTCGTGATCATAGGTCCCGTGTTACGTCAAGGGGGTAGCCTCGGGGTGTGACACCCTAATGTTCTATAAATAGAGCACACTGTATCAAATTAAGTATCAAAATTATTCATGCATACACATACAAAATTCTTTTTCTCATTAGTTTTAGTTAGTTACTGATACATTTGAAACGAAACCAATGCAATGTACTCGATAACTTAATTGTTGATTCATTCATGTATATACTTGATAATTTAGTTGTAGTTAGTTGTTGATCCATTCATGTTGTATTAGTATAATTTATCGACAAATTTGATTAAAAAATTGAGAGTTTTTTTGAATAATGCAAAGAAAAATTTAAATATTACAGTACTTATCAATCTACAAAATATTTTAGAAATAGCAATGTATCTTGAGTAATATATTCATCTCGAGATCATGAATTAAAAAATCGACTAGACAACACAATACATGTAATTCCATATCATTCATTATCAATTCTCTTTGCCCTGAAGTTAAAGTTATTAACAGTAATGTATCAAGCATAATTTTATGCGCATGATACATAAATGCATAAAAGTTTATAATCTTATTGTATCAGATACATTATTATCAACTACAAAATGATACAATTATAGATACACTTTATTTCAGCTTACATACACTCTTCTTTCACAACCTTATTGTATCAGATACATTATTATCAAGTACAAAATGATACATTATATAAAATGTATCTTATCAACTTGAAACTTTCCATAATTGCATATTTATCTTTCAAGGAAAACAAAGTATCTTCTTCCAAAATCATAGACTGAATAAAGATACTTAGATGATGCAACAACCTGTTAACATTAATGAAATTAGTAATACATTCCATAAAATAATTATTTTTATGTATCAATCACAAACAATCAGACAACTAACTTATACTTAATATCAACTACAAAATATGAATATAATCTGATACATACCCTCATTCTTGAAAATTTGATGTTTTTACAAAAAATTACATATGTAATGTATCATCTATAAAGTATAGTATTTCACAAACACAACAAGATAAAAAATAGTAATGTATCATGCTAAATATTTGGTCATGATACAATAATTTAAATTAATACTACATGTATCACACAGTAATGTGTTGAACTCTAAGCAAACACTTTACGTATAAAATTTACTTATTTAATGTATCTAATTAATAGGAATATACTTATCAATTTATACAAGATACATCAATATTAATGTATCACGATTGATCTACTCATCTCGAAAACAAAAATCGAAAATCAAATTAACAACATAATATATTTAAATTTATACCTCTGATTGTCCGATCTATTTTACTATGAAATTAAAGCTTTCATCTATTTTATACATTGCCAATCCAGGCTCATGTTTTTTCCAGATTCCTGAATGTTACATCTTTTTTATTCAGATTCTTCATTGTCTCAGTAAAATCAAAATATTCTAGATGTATCTTCTCAAATTTTTTGATAATTTTGAATCAAAATTGAAAGGATCTTCGATGAACTGGGAGAAGAAATTTGAAATCCATCACTTATGTATCGCTCATAGCTCACCTCACTTTCCCAGATTCCTGAATGTATACATCATGTATATGTATAACCTCGGATTTGAGAAAGGCTAGAAAAGAAGGGCAAGTGGGAAAACTCACAAGCCAAAACTAGACCATGAAACCTTCCACGGAGTCCCACGCGGGCCTTGAAGGGGACCATGGTCCGTGAGATAGCTCGTGGTAAGTCCCCTGGACATGTTGTACGGGCGTCCTTCCCATGGAGGCCTAGACGGCCCGTGGAGAGGTTGTCGGGCCGTCAAGCAGGTCGTCAAGCGGATGTCAGGAGGGGGCCTTCTCCCCTAGCCACTGTTCAAGGACCACAGACCATCAAGTGTGTCCGCTAGCTATTAAGTCAGGGAATTTTGGGTCTTTTCCTAATTATTTTAATTCAATACCATGTCATTTTACCCTTTAGCCAAAGCCCTATATAAAGGTTTTTACTCCAAAAATATCCCAATTCAATTCATTCTCTCAATTTCCCAAAAGAAGAATAAGTTCATCCTCCCTAAATATTTCTCTTTGTAGAAGCTTGAAGATGAAGACTAGGGTTTCAAGTCAAGTCTCCGATTTGACCATTGAAGTCAAACTTTTGGCATTAAGGTATGATACTCTTAATCTATGAAGCTCTTTCCTCCATAGAGTTCCTAAATTCCTCAATTTTGAAGCCAGAAATCCCCAATTGGAGTTAGGTTTTTCTTCTATGTCGTTGGTTCCTTTCAATGTTGATTTATTTGATTGTTTTATGAACTATTATGCATGAATTAAGTTAACTCCATGTTTTAAAGATGATTCTCCATGAACCCATGCACAACCTATGTTTTCCAAGCTATAATGATATAAGGTGGGTTTTGAATCATGCAAGATGAGTTTATGAAGATATGCATGTTCCTTAAGAAAGTGATGCAAATGATTTAAGTTGCTTTGAGAGTGAATCATCCATGTTGTTGTTGTGTTGTGAAAGTATTTCTCATCTACACATGAAAGCATGATTGTGGAAGGTTTTCTCACATAAGGATTCTTAGTGTTGACAAGTTTTCTCAACTAAACTTTGAATCAAAGATTTAGGAGCTATTCTAAAGATGTAATATCCTGAAAATTTCTAATATAAGATTCAAGTCATTCTTTATGGTGAATAAGATTGTTACCGAGTGATTCTAAATTTTCTTAGATGCTACGGTCACTAAAATTCCCTAGCATAAAGTCGAGTTGAAAACTTTCCTTCCAATTGAGTTTCACTAAGAGATTTTTCTAGGGTAAACTTCAGTCGATCATATCTTTTAGCACATACAGAATAAGGTGGCCCATAGGCCATCAACTTGAAGGTCTTCGTGTCCTCTTTCCAACGCCCCATAGTTTGCTAAATTTTGAACTCTGAGTAAAAAGTTATGCCTGTTTGAGTGAAACCTCTCCATTTAAGACTTTCCATCTGTTTTAGGAAAGGGTATTTTGGTCTTTTCATTTTCCCCACTTGTCTTAAATTATTTTACCTGACCCAATTAAGGGTCTAATCAGAGTCTAAAATACTCATTCATGTTCAAAACACTTAGGGTTGTTGGAGCGAGGTTTCAAGAGGAGAAAAGCGAGGTTTTCAAGCGTTCTTCAAGATTCGATGATTGTATGTGAGGTTTCCCATAGTGATGGACTTGTTCTTCCACACGCCAATCATGTAGTTCTTCCATTAATTCATTTATGAATTCGTTTATGTGAAGATTCTTGAGTTGTTCTTGAGTTTTAGCCCAATTATTTATCAATGGAGGTTTTGAGTTCTTCAGGTAAGGGTATTGCAAATGAGTGATGTTTCTTGATAGATTTTGAGTGAGATATTGATAATTTCATGTTAGGTTTGTGAATCAAGAAAGATTTTGGAAGAAACCAATCAATTCTAGATGAGTTTCGACCTGAAATTCAACAAGAAAATTCGTTGGATTTCTGGGTCTCGGCTGAGGCATTGCGCCCCTGTAGCGCCAGGAGGGCTGGCACCCTGTGCCTGAAGTGTGCCCCAATGTAGCCCCAACACTTTTAGGGCTGGCGCGGCGTGCCACTGTTACGCTAGGGTCGTCAGGCCCATTTCTCCTATGTTCTTCATCCCGTGTGTGTCCTTTCCAATCATTTCTTCACTCTCTTATTGATATTTACTATTTAAGTCTTCATAAATCATCGAAAAATCCTACATATCCTGATTATATCTCTTAAATTACACTTCAAATTAAAAAGTGATTAAGAGGAAAGTTCAAGAGGGTCCTTTGACTCAAATTTAGATGTCTTTTGAAATTGATTATAGTTTTGAACCAAGCCTTAAGAAGAGTTGTATTCATGAGTTTCTATATGGTTATTGAGGTTCTCGAGTTGAGTCGTTCATTTTTATAATTGTGCATGAACCCTATGAATTGAGTTATAAGTTTTGAGAGTCTTTGAAAGCCAATCATTGTGTTTCAAACTGATTTTGAGAAAAAGTTTAAAGGTTCTATTTTATAAAGACTTATAGTTTCTAATGTTATTTTATTCATATATATATACATATACATATGTACCTATGTTGATTATTGGACTTGAAAGATAAGTTCATAAGTGCATGTTTTCAAGAAGGTCAACTCGTCTCATGTTTTGAAAAGTATTTCAAGTAATGTAAGAAGTCCATTCTTTGTAATGGGTGAATTGAGCAAAAAGTTATATTAATTATTTTGGGAGTAGTATCCAACACCGAGTTGGGTTAGAGTCTTTTATGATTCAGAAGTCCCACAAAACTACGTAGACAACGTAGGTTAAGTTCATATGGTTAAAGGCATGTGAGAAGAGTTTTCAAGAATTAAAAGATATACTTACTTCCGCTCCAATGTTGACTTTACCGGAAGTAACTGATGGATTTATGGTTTATTGTGATACCTCAAGAATTGGGTTAGAATGTGTCCTTATGAAAAATGGGAAAATCATTGCCTATGCCTTAAGGCAACTGAAGATTCATAAGAAGAATCATCCTACCCACGACTTTGAACTAGCGACGATTGTTTTTGCCTTAAAGATTTGGAGGCATTACTTATATGGTGTTCATGTGGATGTTTATATCAACCACAAGAGTTTGCAATATGTGTTTAAGCAGAAGGATCTGAATCTTCACCAAAGAAGGTGGCTTGAGTTACTAAAAGATTATGACATGAGTATTCTCTATCACCCCGGTAAAGACAATGTGGTGGCGGATGCTCTTAGTCAGTTATAGATGGGTAGTGTTGCTCATATTGAGGATGATAAAAAGGAGTTGGTTCAAGATGTTCATAGATTGGCCCAATTAGGTGGTCGGTTAGTTGACTCTGCCAAAGGTGGTGTTATGATTCACAATGGTTCAGAATCATCTTTTGTGGCAGATGTGAAATCCAAGCAAGGGATTGATCCGAATTTGGTCGAATTTAATGAAACGGTGCTTATAAAGTCCGGTTAGGATTTCTCCCAAGGGGGATATAATGTGCTTCGCTATCAAGGTCGTTTGTGTGTTCCCAATGTAGATGACTTGAGAGAGAAGATCTTATCAGAAGCCCATAGTTCTCGATATTCTATTCACCGGGGAGCCACAAAGATATACCGTGACTTGCGGGAGGTTTATTGGTGGAATGGGATGAAGAAGGATATTGCAAAATTTGTGGCTATGTGTCCTAATTGTCAACAAGTGAAAGTTGAGCATCAAAAGTCGGGAGGTTTGTCTCAAGATATTAGTATTCCTACTTAGAAGTGGGAAGATTTGAATATGGACTTCATTGTTGGTTTACCCTGCACCCGGCAGCAACATGACTCGATTTGGGTTATATTAGATCGAATGACGAAATCGGGTCATTTCATTCCTGTCAAGATTTCTTATTCGGCGGAGGACTATGCTAAGTTATATTTGAGCGAAATGGTTAGGTTGCATGGAGCGCCCCTATCCATTATCTCTAATCATGGTACCCAATACACTTCACAGTTTTGGAAATCTTTCCAAAAGGGTTTTGGTACTCGTGTTAACCTTAGTCAGCCTTTCATCCGCAAACCGATGGGCAAGAAGAGCGTACTATACAAACTTTGGAAGATATGTTAAGAGCATGTGTAATTGACTTCAAGGGTAATTGGGATGATCACTTGCCTTTGATTGAGTTTGCATACAATAATAGCTATCACTCAAGCATTTGTATGGATCCATTTGAGGCTCTATATGGTAGGAGGTGTAGATCTCCTATAGGTTGGTTTGAAGTGGGTGAAGTCGCTTTGATAGGCCCCGAGTTGGTGCATGAGGCTATGGAGAAAGTTCAGCTTATTAGAGAAAGGTACTGCTCAAAGTCGGAAAAAGTCTTATGCCGATGTTAGAAGGAGAGACCTTGAGTTTGATGTTCATGATTGGGTCGACTTTAAAATCTCACCCATGAAGGGTGTTATAAGATTTGAGAAGAAAGGGAAGCTTAGTCCCCGCTATGTGGGCCCGTATCAAATTTTGAGGTAAACTGGAAAAAAGTTTCTTATGAACTTGATTTACCTAATGATTTCGCATCGGTGCATACATTTTTCAATGTATCATTATTGAAGAAATGTGTTGGAGATCCAAAATCTATAGTTACCTTAGAAGGTTTGGGAGTTAAGGATAATCTTTCTTATGAGGAAGTTCCGGTTGAGATTTTAGACCGACAAGTTAAGAAGTTGAGAAATAAATAAATTACTTTGGTGAAAGTTCATTAGGAGAATCAGTTAGTTGAGAGTGCTACTTGGGAGGCCGAGGTCGAGGCCGAGGTCGAGGCCGATATGATGTCCCGTTATCTTCATATCTGTCCCTCCGTCCCTACTCTAACTTGAGGTATTTAGTCCTCATGGTTTACTCTTTTGGTGTCATGCGTCTTAGATATTTCCATGATTTCCATATTATGCATGATTCATGAAAAACTTAAATTTTTAGAAAAATGAGTTAAATTGATTGATTTCTACATGTTTATGTGCATTTGAGTATGAGTTGCATATAGACTTCATGATATGATGTTTTGAACATGCTTTAGTTTGAAGTTGATGTTTCCTCCTCGGATATGTGGATTGCTGTTATTGAATGCATGTTGGGCTCTTAGGTTTGAGTTCCTACCTTCCTTATGATGTTTTGAATCTCATTCAAAGACGAATGTTTCCAAGGGGGGAGATATTGTAACACCTCATATTCGAGAAAGGCTAGAAAGGGGGGGGGATGGGGAGGGAAAACTCACAAGCCAAAACAGGACCATGGAACCCTCCACGGAGCCCCAGACGGGCTGTGAAGGGGACCACGATCCGTGAGATGGCTCGTCGTAAGTCCCCAGGACCTGTTGTACAGGTGTCCCTCCCACGGAGGCCTAGACGGCCTGTCGAGAGCTTGACAGCCCGTCAAGCAGGTCATCAAGTGGTCGTCGGGAGGGGGCCCTCTCCCTTAGCAACTGGTCAAGGACCATGGACCGTTAGACGAGTCGTGGTGCCTATGACGGGCCGTGAAGGCCACCGTCAATTGTGTCCGTCAGCTTTTAAGTCAGGGGCTTTAGGATCTTTTGCTAATTATTTAATTCAATTTCATATCGTTTTACCCTCCCAAAGCCCTATATAAATGTTCTTACCCCCAAAATCTCCCAATTCAATTCATTCTCTCAATTTCCCAAAAGAAGAACATGTTAATCCTCCCCAAATATTTTACTCTCTAGAAGCTTGAAGAAGAAGACTAGGGTTTCAAGTCAAGTATCCAATTTCACCATTGAAATCAACCTTTTGGCATTAAGGTATGATAGTCTTCATCTATGGAGCTCTTTCCTCCATAGAGTTCCTAAATTCCTCAATTTTGAAGCTAGAAATCCCCAATTGGAGTTAGTGTTTACTTCTATGTCATGGGTTCCTTTCAATGTTGATTTATTTGATTGTTTTATTAACTATTATGCATGAATTAAGATAATTCCATATTTTTAAGATGATTCCCCATGAACCCATGCATAACCCATTTTTCCAAGCTATAATGATATAATATGGGTTTTGAATCATGCAAGATTAGTTTATGAAGATATGCATGTTCCTTATGAAAGTGATAAAAATTATTTAAGTTGCTTTGAAAATGAAACATCCATTTTGTTGTTGTTGTGTTGTGAAAGGATTTCTCATATACACATGAAAGCATGATTGTGAAAGGTTTTCTCACATAATGAGATTCTTAGTGTTGAAAGGTTTTCTCAACTAAACTTTGAATCAAAGATTTAGGAGCTTTCTAAAGAAACCTAGCTTGGATTGACTATTTGATTTGCCTTCGATGAAAGATAAGTCAAGGAAAGAATTATGACTATTCCGTGGGATTTACGCTTAGCACCGAGAGGATATTGAGATGGAAGATCTCCCGTAGTAGAGGTCGAGTTTCTAGTAGAAATCTCCTTATCCAATACCTATGTGCAACCATAGGAAGATTGTCTTAGATAGACGATGATTGTCTCAGATGGACATTAGCTAGTGGATCCACGTAAGCTAGATGTTAAGGTTCTTGCCTTGGCAAGTAAGGACACCCCTTTTTGGTGTGGGGTAGACACAAGATTACATGTTAATAGCTCACATGGTCTTACATGTCGGTTAAAGATAAATCTCCCACAATAATGATGAATTAAGGTTACTTCAAGAAGTATCTCACAAGTGTTCAAAGATGAGTTTTACTTGCATTGACCATGACTACGAATATGTTTTCTAATCTCTTGTCTTATGGTTTTAACTTGGTCTTTTCATGACATGAAAGGTATTTTTAGCATGATTTTATAATTTTATGCATTTCTATCATACTTGATACATTTTTGTACAAATGCATACTCTTGCCTACATTCTTCCAAAAATGTAGGGTCCGACGCTCCAGGTTCGCATATCCGTGGCTAGAGTTCACTTAGTAGATATTGAAGATTGGTGAGTCCTCATTTTCGAGGACTGAAACTTTATTGCTGATTGTCTTTATTTCTTTTAGAGATTGTATGTAATGTATGGGTTACGTCTCGATCACTCTTGATGTAATAGATGGCTTTTGAGATTATGTAGACTTTTGAGATTATGTAGACTTCCGCTTCATTTTTGACAACTCTTTTATCATATAAATTGTCTTTTAAAATTGTTGGCTTCTATTATATTGTTAATGTATGCTAAGTAGCTTGTGTAGGGCCTTTTGGGGTCTTATACTCCATGTCACGTCTGGGGTCTACTTTTGGTCGTGACAGTATCAGCTATGGTTTTCGATGTTTTTAAATCTATTACGATTTGGGTGAGTATTGAGAGAACAATATTTGAATTGTTTGAAGCTGGTCGGATTTGGAATAGAATTGAGAGAAGAAATTTTAAATTTTGAATTGAAGCTGGGCGTATTTGGAAGAGAATTGAGAGAAGAAAATTTGATTTTTGATTTGATTGAAGCTATTAAAATTTGGGAGAGATTGAAATCAACTTGATTAGCATGATTTAGGGAACTCACATTCAATTTTATATTCCTTTTCCTTTTTAAAAGCGTAACTAAATGTGCATTTAATGTATCAGATATAATGTATCCGACTCGTTCGCTATGTATCCAGATAGTACTAATTTTGAGGGATTTTTGTAAATCGAAAAAAGGGATATGATGTAATTTGCTCCTTACACTATGAGATATATGTAAGTTATACTAAACTTTAAATCTAGTTGAAGCTCATCTCTAACTTTTCTTATTGCATCAAAAAGTTTTTGTGCTGTCTTTTCGAACAACACCATAAATTGTGATAAGTTCTAAATGCGATAGGTGCTTCCTTACGGGTAATTGGTTCCAAATGTATTGTATGATCTTCAACTTTATCATCAACATTACTTTTTTCAATGGTATCCACAATTTCTTCTAAGCTCTGGACCTTTGAACATATATCATTTTCGCCCATCCAACAGATTATTAATGTCCATTTTATTGCGGTAACCAAGATCATTATATTAATCATGACGTCAAGTTTATGAATGAAGTTTTCACAAGTGGGTTCATAATTTAAATTCTCTGAGATTTCATCCCTAAATGAATTTTGTGGTGTCGAAACACTCTTTGAATTAATTAATATTAATTTATCGATTAAATAATACCTCTATAAAATAATAATATTTCATGGTCCCACCTATATTAATTTAGTGAGGTTTTACTGTACTAAATAATATATAATTGAATAAATAGTTCATAACATTTTAATTTATAGTAGATATTTTTAATGGCATTATTGTAGTAACTCAATTTTATAGAGTTATTTTGGTATTTCAACTTTCAACTTTTTTTGTTCCTACTTCTATTAATAAATGATATGATTGTTCCTTATGAAAGGCATCAATTATGTCTAGATATTTCATTTTAATAGTTGGGCTCAGTTATTTGTAAAAATTACTTTTGAATAATGTTCTAGATATATAGGTCAGTTGCTCGAGCCACGGAAACAACCACGTAGTCTATCTACACCATACTCCTGAGTATGCGGCCCTTCATCGGGCCCTGCTAATGCGGGATGCTTTGTGCACCGCGCAGCCCTTTAATGTTCTCTATATATGTGCAGTGTTCTATATGTTGCTTGCAATTACCTAGAATTCTAACTGTTCTTCCAACTTTTTAATCTTTGCAAGAATTTAATAGTCATTTCATTGTAATCTAGTTTGACGCTGGAAGAAGTACTTTTTGAATGCCTAGAAGTTTGAATTTTCTAGTCCTACTTTCTATCTAGATGGGTAGTAGTCTCATAAAAAAATGCCAAATAAATACAAACCAACATGCACTAGTTTCGTCTTGTAAAACATGATTGCCGACTATGGGACCTTATGTACTATGTTGAAAAGAGAAAGTTATGCTGCATATAGATCTATTTTAAACTTCTGATATCTGTTCTTTGCATTCTTTCTTATTTGTAATGCAATATGGAATAATTAAGCACTTTTTTTCAGATATCTTTGTATCAGTCCACTGCTTTTAGTATAAGTGAGTAATCATTTGTGTTGGTACTCAATTTACTGATATATAATAGCAATATTGTCTTGGAACTCGACTTATAGATGCATTCATATTAGTTACTACTAGAAAGACATAATATATTCCGAAATAGTATTCTCTAATGATTCACTTATACAGTGGAAAATAAATATTTATAGCTATATATTGTAGGGTTAGAGTCCTACTCTATGAAGGGTATATATGGTTATAAATGTATATTCTGTAAATCAGTCCTATTCTAAGAAAGAATATATTTTATGATTACTATACAATTATAACTTTGCCTACATCCCCCCTCAAATTGACATCGGTGATCACAGAGAAGCAGTTTTGAGATAAGAATTGATGTCGTGCTCGTGTCATCACCTTTGTAAACAAATCGACAAGTTGATCATGAGAAGAAATGTGTTGTAGAGTCATGAGACGATCGATAACTAATTCTCGAATGTAATGACTGTCCACCTCTATATGCTTTGTGTTTTCGTGTTGCACCGGGTTGGTGGCTATTTTAATCGCACTAGTGTTATCAACCCGTCAAAATGTGTGAGATGTAATAGTGACACTGTGATCAGATAATAGCCGCCATAGCCAAACAATTTCTGACTTTTCTATCGACATAGCACCATACTCAGTCTCCGTAGATGATTTAGGCATACGAGATTGTTTGTTACATTTCCATGATATCAGGGATGTGCCAAGAAACATGCACCAATCAGTAACATAGCGACGTGAATAGGGACAACCACCGCCCAATCTGCATCAGTATATCCTCCAAGGTGTATAGAAGAATCAGAACGGAAAAGAACACCTTGACTCATACAACCACGAACATACTGAATAATACGAAGTAATGCAGTGTGATGTATACAATAAGGATTATCAACAAACAAACGGTAAGTATTATCCACAAACAAACTTAGAAGATGTACTGCATATGATATGTATGGCCTCGTCATAGTGACATAATGTAATGATCCCACCAACTGCTGATACAATGTTGGATCATTGAATGGTTCTCTATCAACCTGCTTGTACTTCGTAATAATCTCCATCGGGTGGTACACAACCTTGTCATCAGTATGACCAGCCCTTGTAACAAGACCACTAGCATACTTTTGTTGTGTAAGCATGATCTGAGCAGGCATGTATAGAACCTCAAGTCCAAGAATGTATGCCAGTCTTCCTAATTTCCTTCTTCTTAAATGAGGTATGCAAGAATTCTTTAACTTAGTAATATTCTCTTGATCATTTCATGTGAATGATATCATCAACATAGATGAGAAGTATTGTTATACCTACTGGAGAAGTACGAAGAAACAAGGAATGACCTGAAGAACTCTAAGAGAAGCCCGTTATTTGAATCGTGGATAGAAATTTGTCAAACCAAGCTCGAGGAGCCTATTTTATGCCATAAAGAGATTTTCAAAGACGACAAACTGCATTTGGTTTTGACAGAACACACACATGTGGTGGTTTCATAAACACAACTTCTTCCAGGTTGCCGTGAAGAAATGCATTTTTCACATCCATTTGATGTAAGGTCCAGCCTCTCATTGAAGCCACAACCAAAATGTGTCTACCATTGTCATCTTAGCAACATGTGGAAAAGTCTCCTCATAACTAGAAAGACATAAGATATTCTGAAATAGTATTCTCTATTGATTCAATATACAATTGAAAACAAATATTTATAGCTATACAATTGTAGGGTTGGAGTCCTATTCTAGGAAGGAGTATATATGGTTATAAATGTATATTTTGTAAATCAGTCCTATTCATAGGAAAAATACATATTCTGATTACTATATAATTATAGCTTTGCCTAACAGTTACTTCAGTTGTGCCCCACCTCTTTCGAGGGCGTTTCCGTTCTCCATTTTTCATTTTCAATATTCCCACTCAGAATTTTAAAAGCAGTTTTTTGATGGCCCAAGAGTATTAATTTTCCCATCACAATGAGGTACCTGCACTGACATCGGATACCTTTCAAGAAGTTTCTTAACATTCCAGACCATGTGGTGTCTCAGAAAAACAAATCCACTCTTCTTGTTTATACCCAAAGTGTGTATTGCTTTTATTATCTTACAATTTGATTGCATTTTTACATTAGGTGATACTTATCATTTGCTTTTATAAAAAGAAAAAGTTGAACCAAAAAGAGGTATTGTTGGTTTCATGTGAAATACTAATGTGAACTAGTAATTGCATTCAAGAATGTGTACATTCACAAAGAAGAGAATTTTCTGTGTGCGCAGACAATGTAGGTTAACCTGATGTATCTAACTTTGACTGCACGAACCATATAAATCTGCCTACCCATTGATGATATATAATTTCTCAGTCAGAAATGTAAATTAAACATTTAAAAATGATCATAAAATTAGAATAGTAATACCTCACCAAGAAGGTAGATGAATTGCTTAGCCAAGACTATCTTGACCTTAGTTTTTTTTTCCTATTTAGATTCATGTTCAATACATAATGTACGACAATTCAATGATTAGAAATAGGTATTCAATGATCAACAACTCAAGAACTCAGAACTCAGAACTCAATATCAACTCATCTCAAGAATACTGCAATCTAAGGATAGAACCCTAGATTACTTTTTTATTAATATGAAAGTAGATGTAAGTCGTGAGGAAGAACTAGTCCAACACTATGATAGCCTTACATACCTGGAAGAACAAAGCTCTTGAACAGGTTTGAAGAAAACATGATAGGAAGACTTGAAATCCTAACTTTTGTCTCTCTTGAGGTTTTCTTGGACATGAAGGGTGGAAAAGAACCTTGGATTGAAAACCTTAGGATTCTTAAAGAGAATCTTGAACTCGGAGCCTTTAGATCTTATGAAATATGAGAAATCCCTTTCTTGTAGTTCTTGATTTTTGGAAGAATGTGAATTGGGGATTTTGAGAGTTATTATACATATAATGATGTTATTAGTTTGTAATATGGACTTAGGGAATTTGATTTAGGGTAAAAGGTCAATAATACCCTTTTAGGAACAGAAGAAAATCATAAAAATCAAAGAAAATGAACTTTTAATGAATCTCATCGGCCAAATCGGTGATCTGGAGGTCTCCATGCAAAAAATATTCGGTGGAACACCATTTGGGACTTTAGAGAGCCCAAATAGACAGAAGCTAAATATTTTTGGGACATTTTGGCGAGCTAACTCGGCGATTCGCCAACCTATTTGGCGGATCACCAATTGGGCAGGTGAGTTCGCCTAATTTCCCAGTCCGGGTATGTTCCAGTAAAATGATCATAACTCTTTATGTCGAACTTGAAATAAGGAAAACTTGGTGGAGTTGCAAAGAAGACTCATAGAAATTTAATTTGATATGTCATAACCTACCTAACTCTTTATAAGCTAAGAAATATGCTCATTTGAACTAGACCCTTATATGAACACATGCGAGAACTTAGCTAATAGGAATGCTTTGAACTTGGCTTGGTGTTTCAGGTCCCTTATGACACTAAATAACATTAGATACTCTTGATTGTCTTGTTAAAGGAATTTATAACACATGAGCAAGTAGAAACTAACCCGGTTCAAACTCATATACTTACGATGAATAATTTAAATTTTAAGAGTAGAGTTGCGAGGCACTACAAAATAAGTCGGGTCTTAGCTTAGAAATTTCCGGGGTTTTACCAAAATGATCAAATCGATCCCTAATGTATGGGGGTTGGACTATTTTAGTCCTTTATATATCACGTAACAGAGAGTCATTAATGCACATAAAAATTATTATTTTGTCCCTCAGACAATTGCAAAAAACAAAGGCAAGAACTTTGAAAACAATTGATAATGTTTTTATTTTTGAAATATTTCAACCAAATCCACTTGTCTAGCAATCTTTTCTTAAGCAGATTAAGAATAGATAAAGAAGAGAAATACTGAAAAACATAATTGTATAAGTCTTCAAAAAACAAGTGCAACAAATCAGAACATCTGATCTGTGAACAGATCATGCAGATTAAAAGTGCCTTCATCATCAACGGCGAGTGTCTAAACTGCGCCATACTCCATCACCAAAGTAGGATGAGGGGGAAAAGGGAGGTAACTGAGCTGGAGCCTCCCCTCTAGCTGCATAACCGGACATTTCGGTTTGAGCAGTTGGTGCTATCCCAGCATCAGAAGTTTGTGCTATCCCAGCATCAGAAGTTTGTGCTATCCCAACATCAAAAATCAAATTGATATCATTGTCTTCGTCCATTGGGTGACTGAGTAATGCTTCAAGTTCACTCCCAATTCTATGGATAGGATTACCACCGGAAATTCCACTGCTAGCTTCAACATTCTCAAAAGTATTTTGGCCTGAGAGCACTCCTTCGACATCTGCTATCACTTGCTCAGCGTTGGTGCATTCTCGAGGAGACATGCTGTCATTGCTAGTGTTCGGCACTACTTGTGATCCTCCGCAACCAGGTCCAATCATGTCCACAGTAGTTGGAACTTGGGAAGTACCACCGAATTCAGCATCCACAGTAGTTATATCAAGAACACTTGGTTTTGCTCTTGCTCTTCTGTTCCCTCTCTTATTGGTTTCAACGCGCTTGAAATACTTCTGTGCATGGGTAGCCACCTGCATTGCGGTTCTTTTTATCACACAATGCCTAGATATACTTTTCCAGTCACCTTTTCCATATATAACTAAGCCCCGAAGAAAGGACCTATAGCAGGAAAGATATAGAAATAAGTTATATCCCGAAAACAAAATGGCAGTACAACATTTACTTAAAAGATTTACTCTCTCAATGCCTTTTACATGCACTGTGTAAAATCACAGACAACACCCCAAAAAGCATTAAAACATAAAGATGACCAGACTCCCAAAAAAGAAGAACAAATAAACCCTCAAAAACTGTACACAGAAACCAACCTGTGTTCCTCTTCTGTCCAAGGGGTCCCTCTTTTCCATCCAACATCTACTTTCGTATTTTGGTTGGAATTGCTTTGCATTTCTTGATAATTAGGTAATGGAGAGCCTCCAGAATCGATGGCATCGATATCTTCTAGGAGTATCTTATAGTGATCCTTGATCTCGTCAACTGATTTTTCAGGAAGTGCTTCTTCCATCTTCGTGAGTAGATTGTTATCGTTAAAGTATATCGCTAGGATATTCTCAAAGATTGTATCCTCCTCCCTAGTCCAGAAGGACCTATTGCATGTCTGATCGGTGATCATTTTCTTTTTAGCTCTACAAGGAAAGATCAAGCATGAAAAAGGAAAGTACTTGAAGAGGATTCAAAAAACGGATGAGTGTGATTATATGACAAAAACAACCATAAATATCGGACATCTAAAATAAGATTTTTTGTAACCCCGAACATTTAGTTAACCAAAACAATCGCAGCAAGACATGTATTCGTTTAAATTAGCTATGGATACTAAGAGAAATAAATAGTGACTGGTAAAACGAACAAACATGAAGATACAAGTGGTATACTACCCGCATAGGTTCTCAGAGATACGGAGCATATTATGAAAGCATCTACGTTCTTTACCTTTTCTAATGGATGGAAGGTTTTATAATAAGAAAGAAGACTACAAAGAAGAAAACTATTTGTCTGAAGATAAAAAAAATTATATCACTAGAATATTATTTTTTTCTTGTTAGTAACACAAAAAATAAAAGATCTATGGCCCCGTACCACATAACGGGAAAGTATTAATGTAACTTAGATTTCTGTTTACTTTTGACCAAGTCATAGGATAGTATTTTATATATCTCATTTACTGCTTTATTATACATTGACTAAGTCTCCTGATGTGGAGCATATCTAGGAGTAGTAGCCTACAATTTAGCTTAATTTAGATGTAGTTTATGTATTTAAGATGGCTGGAATTTTTCAATAATATCATCCTTTGACCTCCTTTTCATCTCAATCTTTATAGAAAGAAATCATGTCAATCCTACATATGTTATCAAAAGAAATCGATCCTCATTTGTTAAGAGTTCCACGATGAGAACATTATTCTAGAGTAATACATGAAAAACTTTCTCCCCTGAAAAAAGTAGAAATTTAAGAAGACGAATGTAAGCAATATCAAATAGGAAAGTGTCATTTCGCATTCCTTCATAATCTACCCCAGAATTCAAGAGTAAGCCAATCATTATGATACTGTCAATACAGCCTCTCCGGTATCTTCTTTTTATATTTATACAACTTGAAATAGCAAATCGAAAATGAAAAGCCCATATTCCCCTTTTCACGCAATCTAACTATTTAAAGATAGTGAATGTGCAGTGACAAATTATATCCAAGACAACAAATCAAAAGGAAACCTATACAAATTCTTATTTTACTATTTTGAGAAACACTCAAATCTCTATATTAACTTTCAACAACGGAAAGTATTTTAAAGAAGATCGGTCCCTAGAAAAATGTTGACACAATTTTTCTCTCTTAAGTAAAATAGCAACAAGACGAATCTCATGAAATTCATCTCTTCAGAATCTACCTCAAAACCAATATCTAAATTCTAATCATTTTCTGATTGTCTTCAAATTATTGTCCATTTAAATGGAAGATTTATAGAACCAACAACAACATACCCAATTAATTCCATAAGTGAGGTCTGGGTATGGTATAGTGTACATAGACCTTACCCCTACCTTGGGAGATAGATAGGTTGTTTTTTCAATAGACCCTCGGCTCAAAGAAAAGCCAATCAAAGCAGATAAAAAAAGGGAAGATTTGTGTAATCCAGTAAGTGAGGTTTGGGGAGGGTAGAGTCTATGTAAACCTTATGACCCTTACCATCGGAGGTAGAGGGACTATTCCCGATAGACCCTCGGTTCAAGAAATAACATATCAAATCAAATCGAAAAAGGAAATATTTACAGAACCAAAAAAAACAAACAAAGAACATACCCTGTGTAATCCCACAAGTGAGGTGTGAGAGGATAGGTAAAGATCTATTTACGATAGACACGTAGCTAAAGGACAACCATATCAAAGAATATCAAAAAAGGAATTATTTACATAACCATGACAACAAACCAAATAAGGAAAGCCATAAAAGATCTTAATTTTTCTCTAAAAATTACTTTCGATAGATCCTTGGCCAAAGGATAAGCATGTGAAAGAAGATCAAGAAAAAGGAAGATTTACAGAACTGTGACAACAAATCAAAAAAGAAATCCAAAAATATTTTTCTTTTTTCATAAAATTCATATCTCAATAAATTTATTTTCATAAACATAAAGCATGTTAAAGAAGATTACCGTAAAATGTCGGCACAACTGGGGGCAGAACCTGATGATCACAAAGCTAAGCACAGTCAAAGAAATATTTTGGATGAATCAACCTACAGTGATAAGTATAGAAGTATTCAAACACACACATATACATATATATAATCAACAAAAAACTAGAGAATTTTGGGCAAAGAGATTAATTTCACACCTGCGATTTGCCCTTACAACAATTCCTAAGTTTATTATACTTGTTACTTCAACAAAATATTTCTTTTAGGGCTTTCATCAATATTTAAGGAGATAAACATATCAAGATTACTGTAATCTAAATTTTTTTAACAGTTAGTGTAATACAAACAAAAAGTTAAAATGTGCTGAGTTGTGCTACCTAACGTTCCAAAATACAAAAAAATATTTTGAGGCTTTAAGGGAAATATTTTGGTAAGGGATAAAGTTGAAGTGATTAAAAGGAATAGCTTCCCTTTTTTATTTGTTTCCGTATATGTAGAGGCCAATTGTTTTTATATGTGATGGCCAAGTCGGGTAAGATACTCCCTAATAAAGTTGACTTAGTATCCACGAGAGATAGGTTTGTTCTATCAATTTTTTTATGAATAGATAGATAGTATACCATGCATCATCAATTTGAAGGACAAACCTACAATAAAAAAAGTAGGATACGGGAACCTAGAGATATAATGAAAAGGTAGGATTAAAAAATTATTATATAATTTATTTGTTTGGTCAAAAAACACATATTATTCAAAAACATCTAGAGTATCATTACAACATCTCATATAACTAGTCTCAACCTGATCCAAAACTTATACAATTTCTTGTTTAATTTGATATATTCCCTCTATCGAATTGGAATCTTTTGCAGACAAGTTTGTGAAAATAATTTTTTTATATTTTCAAGATGATCACCACATAACAAGCATGATGTATCCTGGCACATATATTCATCGATCTTAGCCAATTTATCCCTTGTCATTGTTAGCAGGATGGACATCTAAATAATTGTATATTAATGTAATTATATTGTGATATAAATTAGCATGATCATATAGATTTGTTGTAGAACCAAAGGAATAAATACTGTGATAGAATAGCTGATTTGGAGGGATGCCAAAGCAGATTTAGAGGGACTGAATAGCAGACTTGTAGAGATAGAATAGCTGATCTTTAGGGATAGGAATGACGGGTCTTTAGGGATGTGTAATCTTTATTCTCTCTATATAATGGAAAGACTCTCTCGCTTTGAGAGTCATTCAGCAGAAAAATTGACATGGTATTGGAGCCTTCTCTTGGCTGTCTTATTTCATAGAGTCATCTGTGGTTCCTTCTAAATATATTTTTTTTGAAAATTTTCATTTTTTGTTGACTGTTTGTCGACAATCAGTCCTACCACCTAGGACTTTCGTTCTTGGTCATTCTAGTTGATTTCTTCGGTCTTTGTAGTTTTCATAGCTATTCAAAAGCATGAATTCACATCACTTTGAAACCTTCAGTGTTTGTTTCACTGGAAAAAAAATATTCTTCTTGGGAGTTTCAGTTTCAGTTATTTGTCACTGGCAAACAACTATGCGGCCATATAGATGGAAGCGATCCTACTCCTACTGATACAACAAAGCTAGGTGAATGGAAGATTAAAGATGCTCGGGTGAGGACATGGATTCTAGGGTCAATTGACCCTCTTATTGTTCTTAATCTCAGGCCGTACAAGACAGTTAAGGCCATGTGGGATTACTTACAAAAGGTTTACAACCAAGATAATAGCGCAAGACGCTTTCAGTTAGAGTATGAAATTGCTAATTACTCTCAAGGAGGTCTTTCTATTCAAGATTATTTTTATGGATTTCAGAACTTATGGGTTGAATTTACAGATATTTTCTATGCCAAAATACCAACAGAATCTCTATCTGTGATTCAGGCAGTTCATGAGCAAAGCAAGCGAGACCATTTTTTGATAAAATTACGCTCTGACTTTGAGAGTGTTCGCTCTAACTTGATGAATCGTGACCCGTTTCCCTCTTTGGATGTTTGCTTTAGGGAATTACTTCGTGAAGAGCAACGTCTTGTCACCTAAAATGCTTTCAAGAAAGAAAATGATGTCACTGTTGCATTTGCTTCTTAAGGTAAAGGAAAGGGTAGGGATATGACTAGAACTCAATGCTATAGTTGCAAGGAATATGGTTATATGGCTAGCAATTGTAGCAAGAAGTTATGTAATTATTGTAAACAACAAGGACACAGTATCAAAGAGTGTCCCACGCGCCCTCAAAATCGTAGGGTCAATGCTTTTCAAACTGGGATAAATGGTTCCACTATTGATAACTCATCTTCAGGACAAGTTCTTACTCCTGAAATGGTACAACAAATGATCGTGTCAGCCTTTTCAGTATTGGGATTACAAGGTAATGATGTTACATCTAATTTTTGGATTGTTGATTCATGTGCTTCCAAATATATGACCAACTCAACGAACATCCTAAAAAATATTCGTAAGTATCAAGTTCCACCACAAATACAGATTTCCAATGGTAGTAATTTACCCATTATCAAGGTTGGCGACATTACTCCAACTTTCAAGAATATTTTTGTTTCACCATAGCTCTCAACTAGTTTTATTTCCGTTGGACAATTGGTAGATAACAATTGTGATGCGAATTTTTCTCGTAATGGTTGTCTTGTGCAGGATCAGGTGTCGGGGACGATAATCGCGAAGGGGCCTAAAGTTGGACGATTGTTTCCTATACACTTTTCCATTCCTCCTGTTTTATCTTTTGCTTGTACCTCTACTGCTAGTAAGACTGAGGTTTGGCATAAGCGTCTAGGACATCCAAATTGTGTTGTGTTGTCTCATTTATTAAATTCTGGTTTATTGTGAAATAAAAATTAATTTTCAGTTGCTTCCATTGATTGTTCTACTTGTAAATTAGGCAAAAGTAAAACTCTTCCTTTTCCTAATTTTGGTAGTCATGCTACAATGTAATTTGATGTCATTCATAGTGATGTTTGGGGCATTTCACCAATTATTTCTCATGCTCATTTCAAATACTTTGTGACAATCATAGATGATTATAGTCGGTTTATGTGGGTGTCTTTTTTTTTATCCAAATCTGAGGTAATTTCCATGTTCAAGACATTTTTTGCTTACATTGAGACTCAATTTTCTACATGCATAAAATTATTAAGATTTGATTCTGGTGGAGAATATATGTCTTATAAATTCAAAACATTCTTACTTGACAAAGAAATTGTCTCACAACGTTCTTGCCCATATACACCACAATAAAATGGAGTTGCTGAACGTAAAAATCCTCATCTTACAGATGTCACTCGTACTTTATTGATTGAGTACTCTGTACCATCTAAATACTGGGTGGAAGCTTTGTCTACAGCTGTCTATTTAATTAATAGATTACCATCTAAAGTGTTAAATCTTGAGTCTCCATATTTTCATTTTTATCACCAAAATCCTAACTATAGTGATTTTCATAAATTTGGTTGTGTTTTTTTTGTGCATTTGCCTCCTTTGCAGCGCAATAAACTTTCTGTACAGTCTACTAAATGTGCTTTTATGGGTTATAGTACTTCACAAAAAGGTTTTATTTGCTATGATGCATGTTCTCACAAATTTCGTATTTCTAGAAATGTTGTTTTCTTTGAGAATCAGTATTTTTTTCCTATGATTGTAGATTCATCTTCTACTTCTCCTCCTCTTCCTACTTTTGAGGATTTATCATCTTCTTTTAAGAGGTTCAAACCTGGATTTGTGTATGAATGTCGTCGGCCAACTTTAACCTATCCCGACACTGATCCACCGCCTGAAACTGTACCACAACTAGAATCTGAGAATTCTTCAAGATCTGGTTCTCTTGAGCCTATTCGGCGATCTACCAGAGTATCTCTTACTCCCAATTGGTATGGATATTCCTCTACTTTATCCAACATTTATGTTCCAACTTCTTACTCACAAGTTTCCAAGCATGAATGTTGGTAGAAAGCAATGGAGGAAGAACTTTTGTCTCTTAAAGAAAACAACACATGGGACATTAATTCATATCCTTCAAATGTCCGCCCTATTGGATATAAATGGGTTTATTCAATCAAACTTCATTGTGATGGAACTCTTGATCGGTACAAATCTCGATTGGTTGTTCTTGATAACAGACAAGAGTATGGGATGGAATATGAGGAGACTCTTGCACCGGTAGCAAAAATGACTACGGTGTGAACTATTATTGCAATTCCTGCTTCACAAAATTGGTCTCTTTATCAAATGGATGTCAAAAATGCTTTTCTCCATGGTGATCTCAAAGAAGATATTCATATGAAACCTCTACCTGGTTTGTTCTCATTGCCTACATCAGATGTATGCAAGTTGAAGCGGTGTTTGTATGGATTAAAATAAGCTCCAAGAGCTTGGTTTGATAAGTTCTGGTCTACTTTGCAATAATTTTCTTTTGAGCAGAGAAAATATGACTCATCTTTGTTTCTTCGAAAAACATCTACAGGTTGTGTTCTTCTTTTGGTGTATGTATATGACATTATTATCATGGGAGCCTATTCTTCACTTATCACTAGCCTCCAACATCAACTTAAAGATTCTTTTCATATGAAAGATCTTGGTACTCTTACATATTTTTTGGGTTTGGAAGTTCATAATGTTGCTTCAGGTGTGTTTCTAAACCAACACAAATATACTCAGGATTGATTTCTTTGGCTGGTCTTCAAGATTCCTCCTCTATATATAATCCATTGGAATTGAATGTGAATTATCGTCGTGAGGAAGGGGATCTTCTTCCTGATCCAACTATATTTCGACAATTAGTTGGGAGTCTAAATTACCTTACTATTACTTGGCCTGATATCTCTTTTTCAGTTCAACAGGTTAGTCAATTTATACAAGCTCCCCGTCATCTCCACTTGGTGGCTATTGGTTGCATCATTCGGTATCTTCTAGGAACATCTACTCGTGGATTGTTCTTTTCAAGTGGTTCTCCTATTCGTCTTAGTGCTTTTAGTGATTCCGACTGGGCGGGATGTCCTTATACTCGACGTTCAGTCACTGGTTGGTGCATGTTTCTTAGAGAGTCATTGATATCTTGGAAGAGTAAAAAGCAAGATCGTGTGTCAAAATCTTCAACAGAGGTTGTATGGCTTCGTGGATTACTTGCTGAGATTGCATTTCCTCAATCTCATCCTACTCCTCTCCATGCTGATAATACAAGTGCTATTCAGATTACTACTAATCAAGTTTTTCATGAGAGGACCAAACACATCGAAGTAGATTGTCATTATATACGAGAAGCTGTAGATAAATGAGTCATTACTCTTCCACATGTGTCTAGTGATCTTCATATAGCTGATGCGTTTACAAAATCTATGGCACAGCAACACCATCAGTTTCTAGTAGGTAAATTGATGCTTCTTTATCCACCAACATCAATTTGAGGGGGGGGGGGCGTGAGCATGATGGACATATAAATAATTGTATATATTAATGTAATTATATAGTGATATAAATTAGCATAATCATATAGAATTGTTGTAGAATCAAAGGAATATATATTGTGATAGAATAGCTGATTTGCAGGGATAGCAAAGCAGATTTAGAGGGATTGAATAGCAGATTTGTACAGATAGAATAGCTGATCTTTAGGGATAGGAATGACAGATCTTTAGGGATGTGTAATCTTTATTGTCCCTATATAATGGAAAGACTCTCTCACTTTGAGATGCATTCAGCAGAAAATTGACAGTCAACGATCCTCTATGCATTGCAATTAAGCTAATGAGACTATGCTTAGGGATATTTTAACAGCGTTGCGTTCATTCATTTCCTATGTGGAGGCGAAGGTGGGGAATGATCCCAAGCATTGCGAGGGAGATTTTCACTAACACCAATTATAAAACTTGATTAATATTAGACCTTTTTAGTTCACATTGAAGAATATATGTTTTGTTAAGTTTGAAATAAACTTGATTGAAATTCATTCATTTTAGTCAGATGTTTCAAGTTTTTAGAATAGAAAACCTCCCAATAAACAGACTTTACACCACCCACTCACTCTTCTGAATAGCTTACAAAATATGATATCTAGTTAATTCTCTCTGTGAAATTATTAACTACTACACTACGACAAATAAAGAATTTTGCGACGATTACTTTGCACCAAAAAAAATAATTGTCGTTATATTATATTCAGTGGCAATAATTAATTATAAATATCTCTTAAAGGAAAATCTATTGTCACTAAATGTCTCTTTTGTTGTAGTGCTAGCGGACTTCAAATAGATCTGCGCAACTTGAAGATCACTGGATTGGGCCTTTGGGTTTTAAACCAACCATGTAGATGTAATATCCCAACTGTCAAACAAGTTAATAGATGCAACGCGAGTAAAAGTGACTAGATGGTGTAAACTTTACTTATACTAACGGAGCACATAACTTGAGCTTGTAAAAGCACAATGTAAAAGAGAAAATTGATATCAGCAAGATTCCAAATACCATCAAAACATCCTTGCGTGCACACACACCACAAAAAGAGTAGCAAAGTTCATCTACATAAGATATTTTTCCGAATAAGAATTTTTTTTGCAAATTGTAACATCACAGTAAGATTGAGCAGCATCCATTAGAAGAACATTCGGTAACATCAGCTGCTATCTCACAAATAACTTGGTATGCTCTTTGTGATATGTGAATCACCTGTGTTGGAGTAAGAGAACGGAAAAGGGTTTAAAATGCCATTAACTATGCAAGATTGAACAAAACTATTCAATTTTGCATAGTTTAATTGGATTTTTTTTACTCTTTTCCGTAAAAAAGAAAGTACTCCAAACATCAATCCACATTGGTGCTTTTCATAAAAGTCACATCTCTTTAGAAAAGTCACAACTCTTTAGAAAAGTCATAACTCTTCATAAAAGTCACAACTGTTCACAAAAGTCACAACTTTTCACAAAAGTTACAATTCTTCATTTTTCATTCACATATTTTAAAACCGAACACTTAATTGCACGACACCAAAAGAAGAACCAATAAACAACGAAAATTGATTTCAATTGCTATGCGACATTACTACTCTTGCGCCTCTCAGTACAAAACTCATAACGCCGCTGGAATGGTTGAATTCATAACATTTGGCTCTTTAGTAAACAAAACTTCTATTTCTACCACTATTATTTGTAGGTTTTTTTTCGCTATAGGGGATTCGAATTCAAATACTTTAATTAAGCTTCTTATGAAGTGTGTTTCATTTCTCAGAGTTTTCTTCCTCATATTTCATGTAGCTTAATGTTTTACTGTAAGTTATAGTAATTCATGTAACTATTGCAATTTCTTTTTGCTATTTTAGTGGCTTTTTTTAAAATTTGTTAAAATCACAGCAAGGATGATTGAAAATTGATCTTCTCTATTGTCCCTTTCTAAAGGCTTCTTCATATATTTTTTGGGAAAATTGTTTGTGGGTTGTGCTATATTTGACAGAACACAACAACTAATATGTGATAGTCAATACGGAACCAATGGTGAAGTTTGTTAGATGAACCAAACAAATTACTCTCTTGCTTTCCACAGTTAGTATATTATTTTTATTTTTTTATTGTAGGTACAAACATTTTGTATGCCATTGCACTATTCCTAGTATTTTAGTATGAGACAATTAGTCCACTTCTTTTATCACAAATTGAATAATTTATCATATTTCCTCCTCTCTTGTTTTTGGGCATAACAAGAGATCAAGTTTTCTTGAAACTAACAGATGCCTAAAATACACTATAACAAAAAAAATATTTATCGACAATAAATATGTACATTAACGAAGAGTGCTAGAGCATTTACCGATATTAATTAATTGTCATTAGATTCAATGTAACTATAGATATTACATACATTTATAGAGAATACTAATTGCCTCTGAAAATACATATT
Source organism: Solanum etuberosum (assembly GCA_029582245.1). Lineage (NCBI taxonomy): Eukaryota > Viridiplantae > Streptophyta > Magnoliopsida > Solanales > Solanaceae > Solanum > Solanum etuberosum. Next base: position 12,888 of record JAJONR010003371.1, on the reverse strand, counting down.
TAGCGGCAATTAAGCTATTAATTTCCATTAGAGATCATTTTTTGTTGTAGTGATAACTCTTTCTTCTAGCTTCTTTCAATTAAATTTGTAAACTGTAAACTTGGATATAGCCCGACAGACTATATTTTTGAAAAATATGTTAAGCAACATGCCTTTTTCGTCTTGATTGTTACGAAAGTAAGGTCGCCTTTATTATTATTTGTGAGTTCAAGTGCTCACAAAATTATGCTGTGAGATTTTAATATGTTATCTATCAAAATATTGGTTTAGATTATCCAGTTGTGAACAGTTCCATTCAGATGTAACGTACTGCTTGGTTGATCATAGCATTAATTTTTTGTAACTGCATACTATAACCATAACAATAACTATTGTTCAATTCCATTTAAGTTGGGGTCGGTGATATGAAACCTAAGGAATAGTAATGACTATTCTAAGACAATGAGGAAAATCCTTTATGATTTTAACAATTTTAGGGTCATTTTTGACATATACATAATACGACATACTGTAACACCCCGTATCCTAGACAGACTAGATTGCAGATTTGAGAAGCTACAGGTTCCACCTATGAAACGTAGGGTGACCCACGGTCCGTCCTGGTGGTCCGTAGTTCACCACCTGGAGCCCCTCCCAGAAAAGCCCAGAAAAATTATTCTAAGTCCAAACCTACGCCAAGACCTACGGACCGTAGGTGAGACCACGGTCCGTGGTCCAGGGCCGTAGGTCGGGCCCTAGATTTAAGTTCCAGAAACCCCCAAAAAATCAGCTAAGGGTCAGCCTACGCCAGGACCTACGGACCGTTGGTCAGACCACGGTCCGTGGTCCAGGGCCGTAGGTCAGACCCTCATTATTCAACTCCCAGTAATGAACGACAGTTGACCAGCACGAACCGTCGGTCCATCCACGGTTCGTCGGTCAGTCCGTCGGTTGACCCCGATAACAGTTAAGTCAGGGGTCTTTTGGTCTTTTTCCTATGCGTTGGACCCCTAAATTACGTTGTTTAACCCCCTAAACTACGTAGTTCTTGTCAGTTTAAGCCTAGTAACTTAATTAAAACTTACCCTAGTCAATTCATTCTCCAAAATTTAGCAAACTCAGAGCGAAAGGGGAGAAAGAGTCGACCAAACCTTTTTCCAAGAACGCAGTGAGTTTTCTTCAGTTCTAGCCCCAAAATCGAAAGATTTCTCCATGAAATTCATCACCAGGTATGTGAGATTTCACTAGTGGGTTTCTTTCCCCCATTAGGTCCCTAGAATTCAGTCAGAATCTTGATTCCCTGGATATTATCTAGACCTAGGGTTTCTTAAATGTTAGAAATTGTTGGGGTTTAGCTGTTAGAATGATCCAAATCAGATTATCATGTTGTTGCTCAGTTTCTTGCTTGAAATTCAGAACCCTAGCTATGTAGTTCCTTTAGTTAATGAATTACACATGCTAGGCTAGCTATTTCAGTTATATACATTCTTCAGTTTACGAATGTCATATTATCAGATATAATTGTTGCATTCTCAGAGTTTGCATGTCAGAACATCGATCTATCCATGTTTTACAAAATTCAGTCATAATATGTTACTTTCATAATCAATTGGGAGTAGCTTAATACCGAGTAGACTAGGGTTCCAACGTACCCTCATAGTCCCAGAACTACGTGCCCCGTAGGTTGTAAGTCCCCTCTGTGGGCATCATTTTAGTGATCACGCTACTCATGCCTTTATACCTCTTGCAGGGTATATTGGGTCATCTCGATGGGGCGTATACATCAGACTCCACATTTAGCTCATGTGGTTTTATGTCGGTTATTAATAGCTCCCACAGTACAGTCAAATTCTAGCGCATTGACCAGGTTATCAGTTACAGTTCAGTATTCAGACTCAGCATATCATGTACTTGGTCATTGCATTCAGTTAGCTCAGTATTTCAGTATATCTCAGTATTTACATACAGTTCAAATTATACATTACTCTTATTGCTTTGTTCAGTTATGATTATTTTTTATCTTTACTCTATCATGCATGCTCAGTACCTTTCAAGTACTGACGTATACTCTGCGCTACATCTTCTCGTGATGTAGGTCCAGGTTCTCAGCTTCCAGATCACGCATAGATCGGTTCCCGATCTTCAGCTCAGTAGTATAAGTGGTGAGTACTCATTCTCTAAGGACGACAGACATGGTTCCTTTGCTTTTAGTCTTAGTTTTAGTTTTTTCTAGATTTAGCTGGGGCATGTCCCAGCATTTCTAATCAGTTAGAGGCTTTATTTCAGACATAGTTAGAATCAACTTTTGTATTTGAGTTGACCTTTCAGTTGTTGTTAAACTCTCCGCATTTATATATTCAAATGTAGTATGGGTATTCCCCATCATTTCAGATTTATCTTATGATTAGCTTCCGCACAGTGTTTATTGATTCAGTTCTCTTTAAGTATGATTATGTTATGCCAGCAGGGTTAGCTTGAGGTCACTCGTGATCCTAGGTCCCGTGTCCGCATCCGCGTCCTGGGGGTAGCTTCGGGGTGTGACAAACTTGGTATCAGAGCATTAGGTTTTAGTGTCCTAGGATGTCTTAAAAGATGCACTAAGTAGAGTCATTTTCATGGGTGTGAAGTGGACCACATCTAATGAGGGGGAACCTACGAAGTGTTTTAGGAAAGCCTCACTTTCTTGATATTCTTATCGTTCGTTGGTATAATTTCTCTCTAACTCATCGTTATACGTTTCAGATAATGCCTCCTCGTAGAGCTTACAGAAGGAATGCCCGCAATGCTAACACAGCTCCTCCAGTCCCAGATCAGGAAGTTTCGAATGTAAAGTTTCAGAACGCTATCCAACTTTTGGCTCAGAGTGTGACTAAATAGAACAATCAGTAGGTTCCAGTTCCGGCAAATGCTAATGTTCGGTCAGCTGCAGTTAGAGTTTGGGATTTTGTTAGGATGAATCCGCCTGAGTTCTTAGGATCGTAGATTGATGAGCATCCCCAAAACTTCATAGATGAGGTCAAGAAGATCTTTGGAATGATGGAAGTGACAGGTAATGATAGGGTAAAGTTGGCATTCTATCAGCTTAAGGATGTAGCTCATATCTGGTATACTCAATGGAAAGAGAACAGGGGTACAGATGCAGCTCCTACCACTTGGGAATGCTTTAGTGAGACTTTTCTATACAGGTTCTTCCCAAGACAGTTGAGGGAGGTAAGAGCTCAGGAGTTCATGAATTTGAGACAAGGTAACATGACAGTCCAAGAGTATGGACTTAAGTTCACCCAACTCTCCAGGTATGCTCCTAACATGGTTGCCGATTCCAGGGCTCAAAAGAATAAGTTTCTGTATGGAGTGTCAGACTTAGTAAAAACAGAGTGCAGAAATGCTATGTTGCTGGAAAATATGAACATCTCTAGGCTTATTACTCATGCTCAGCAGGTTGAGGGAGATAAGCTTAAGGAAATAGCAAGGAACAACAAGAAAGCTAGAACAGGTAACTATGAGTACTCTCAGCAAAAATGGGTGCTAGAAATCACTCTCAGTTTCAGCAGAAATATTGAGCTCCGGCACCTTCATCGGCTAGTGTTCCATCCTCCAAGTTCCGAAAGGATCAGAAAGGTAGGGTATCAGGGTCTAAGTCTCAGGGGAGTGTTTCAGATACTGAGAACCTACCCAACTTGTCCTAAGTGTGGTAAGAACCATCCGGGTGAGTGTCTTGCAGGAAAGGAAGGATGCTTTGGGTGTGGTCAATCTGGTCACAGGTTGCGAGATTGTCCTTCTAAACAGGGTCAAGGAGGTAATAATGGTAGAGCTCAGTCCACAACTTCAGTAGCACCAGCAGGTCGCCCGACTCAGCCGGGTAACTCATCTGGTACAGGTGGCGGTCAGCGCAAAAATAGGTTGTATGCTCTTCAGGCTCGCCAGGATAAGGAAGATTCTCCTGATGTGGTCACTGGTACGTTACAAGTTTTTAACTTATATGTTTATGCTTTGTTAGATCCATGGGCTAATCTTTCCTTTGTAACTCCTTATATAACAGCCAAATTCGATGTTAATCCAGAAACTCTCTCAGATACCTTCTCAGTCTCTACTCCAGTCAGTGACCCAGTTATAGCTAAACGGGTATACAGAATTTGCCCTGTCACAGTCTCTCAGAAAGTCACCTCACCAAATCTTGTAGAGTTAGAAATGGTAGACTTTGATATCATTCTAGGCATGGATTGGTTACATTCATGTTATGCCTCAGTCGATTGTAGAACTAGGATTATTCGTTTTTATTTTCCAGATGAACTAATCTTAGAATGGAAGGGTAGTAGCTTAGCGCATATGGGTCGATTCATTTCTTACCTTAAGGCCAGAAAGATGATCTCTAAGGGTTATCTCTATCATCTAGTTCAGGTTAAGGATTCAAGCTCTGAAACCCCAACTCTTGAATCAGTTCCAGTAGTTAATGAGTTCCAGAAGTGTTTCCAGAAGATCTTCTCGGAGTTCCTCCCGAAAGAGAAACCGACTTCAGAATTGATCTCCTTCCAAATACCCAGCCTATTTCTATTCCTCCTTACAGAATGGCTCCAGCTGATCTTAAGGAATTGAAAGAGCAGTTGAAAGGCCTTCTAGATAAGGGCTTCATCAGACCTAGTATTTCCCCTTGGGGTGCACCAGTGTTGTTTGTGAAAAAGAAAGATGGTTCTCTCAGGATGAGCATTGACTATCGGCTGTTGAACAAAGTCACAATCAAGAATAAGTATCCCATCCCTAGGATTGATGACTTTTTTCACCAACTTCAGGGTGCTAGTCATTTTTCGAAGATAGACCTCAGATCCGGCTATCATCAGCTCAGAGTAAGAGATAGTGACATTCCGAAAACAGCCTTCAGAACTTAGTATGGTCATTATGAATTTGTAGTTATGTTATTTGGACTAACCAATGCTCCTACAACTTTCATGGATTAGATGAACACAGTGTCAAGCAGTATTTGAACTTGTTCGTTATCGTCTTTATTGATGATATCATCATTTACTTTAGGAATAAGGAAGAACATGCGACTCATTTGAGAGTTGTTTTGCAAACTCTCAACGATAGCCAGTTGTTCGCTAAGTTTAGCAAATGTGAGTTTTGGTTACAATCAATTGCTTTCCTCGGGCATATATTATCTAGCGAAGGGATCCGAGTGGATTCTCAGAAAATAGAAGAGGTGAAACAATGGCCTAGACCTACCTCTCTTACAGAGGTTACAATCAATTGCTTTCCTCGGGCATATATTATTTAGCTCATATGGTTTTATGTTGGTTATTAATAGCTCCCATAATACAGTCAGATTCTAGCGCATTGACCAGGTTATCAGTTACAGTTCAGTATTCAGACTCAGCATATCATGTACTTGGTCATTGCATTCAGTTAGCTCAGTATTTTAGTATATCTCGGTATTTACATTCAGTTCAGATTATATCATTGCTCTTATTGCTTTGTTCAATTATGATTATTGTTCAGCTTTACTCTATCCTGCATCCTCAGTACCTTTCAAGTACTGACGCATACTCTGCGCTACATCTTGTCGTGATGTAGGTCCAGGTTCTCAGCTTCCAGATCACGCATAGATAGGTTCCTGATCTTCAGCTCAGCAGTATTAGTGGTGAGTCCTCATTCTCCGAGGACGAAAAACATGGTTCCTTTGCTTTTAGTCTTAGTTTCTGTTTTTGGTAGTTTTAGCTAGGGCATGTCCCAGCATTTCTAGTCAGTTAGAGGCTTTATTTCAGACATAGTTAGAATCAACTTTAGTATTTGAGTTTGACTTTTCAGTAGTTGTTAAACTCTCTGCATTTATATATTCAGATGTAGTATGGGTATTCCCCATCATTTCTGATTTATCTTATGATTAGCTTCCGCACAGTGTTTATTGATTCAGTTCTCTTTATGTATGCTTATATTATGCCAGCAGGGTTAGCTTGGGATTACTCGTGATCCTAGGTCTCGTGTCCGCGTCCTGGGATTAGCTTCGGGGGGTGACACATTCTATGATAAAAAAAGAGATTGATGGAGGTTCATAAGAAAGGAGCCGAAGGTCCTCCATTTGAATTTTGTTAATTATTTTCTTGTATGGACATGATGTTCTACTTTAATTGGGAGTATTGTTGTACAAGGATTTTTGGTGTCTTCCTTAACGTCTAATGTTGATTTTTATAGCTTCCTGGAATTTAGAAATTTCTTCACTTCTGACTGACTATTTCCACGGAGATTTTCTTCGACTTCTTTCTTAGACTTAAAATCTCTCTATGACTCATAATTTTTGTGCAACAAAAGTTTAAAAAATACAGCACTTTAAGATTTCAGAGGAACACTTTGCATTAAGATAAAATGTTCTTGACAATGTAGTATGTATCAAAAATACTTATGTTACCAAATGATCATATGTAAGCTTAATAAAATAGTTCAATCTTTTGCAAAGCACGTGTAATTTACCTAGTTTCAATAAAAACCAAACCTGTCGGATATAATTCATTCAAAACATGCAACATCAGTACTAAATTATGTTTAGCTTCCAATAAGAAAAAAATTATTAACCAGAAAAACTAAAAGACCATTGTTTTTCTTAAACTGAGAATGGTTCCTAATTTTCAAGTTTCACTCAATTTTCTTGAGCTTCGCCAAAACAATTGTGAAATAATAATAGTAACAATAATAATGAAAGAAAGAACCTTAAGCACTATAAGCGAACAGACGGGTGCACTAAAGCTCTTGTTATGTGTAGGATCTAAGAAAAGAAGTCGAGTTATAAAGACTTGTAACGTCGCGTTAAAACTCTCGTTATGTGTAAAATTTGGAAGAGAGTCAAAGACCACGAGGATCTTACTTTTACCTCATCGATAGAATAAAATTAGAAATTAAAAAAAATTGTTATACAATATGTTAGGTTTTCTGTGTTCTATATAACCTATGGGCATCTAGAACAAACCTAACATATTGTATAACAATTTTTTTAATTTATTATTTTATTCTATCTACGAGATAAAAGTAAGGTACTCGGGATCTCTGACTCTCTTCCAAAATTTCACAGATATCGATATTTTTAACGCGTCTTTACAAGTCTTTATAACTCGACTTCTTTTCTCGGATCCTCCACAGAACGAGAACCTTAGTGCACCGGTCTATTCATTTATAGTGCTTAGGGTTCTTTCTTTTATTATTATTGTTACTATTATTATTATTATTTCACAATTGATATTCAAAGTAGGTGAGTATCACTTTGCATCTATTTAGATTCTACCTTAAAAACAATATCTAAATCAATCATTTTCTGATTGTCTATAAATTATTGTTCATTTGAATGGAAGATTTATATAACCAACAACAACATATCCCGTGTAATCCCACAAGTGAGGTTTGAGGATGGTATAGTGTACGTAGACCTTACCCCTACCTTGGGAGGTAGAGAGTTTGTTTTCAAAAGACCATTGGCTCAAGGAAAAGCGTATCAATGATGATTAAAAAATGAGAAGATATGTGTAATCCAACAAGAGAGGTTTGGGGAGGGTAGAGTCTACATAGACCTCATCCCTACCTTTGGAGGTATATGGACTATTCCCTGTAAACCCTTGGCTCAAGGAAAAACATATCAAATCAGATCGAAAAAGAAAGATATACAGAATCAAAAAAATAAAATAAAGAGCAGACCGAGTGTAATCCCATAAGTAGGGTCTGGGGACGATAGATTGTATGTAGACCTCACCCCAACCTTGGGAGGGAGAGAGTTATTTACAATAGACCCTCAACTCAAGGAAAACCATATCAAAGAAGATCTAAAAAGGGAAGATTTACATGACGATGACAAAAAATGAAAAAAGGAAAGCCATAAAAGATTTTACTTTTTCCCCTCATAGAACTAGTGATATCTCTTTACATTGTTTTCGATAGATCCTCGGCCTAAGGATAAGCATGTCAAAGCAGATCAACAAAAGGGAAGATTTATAAAACCGTGGCAACAAATCCAAAAAAGATCTTACTTTTTCATTAAAGTCATATCGATATAAATTAATTTTCATAAACACAAAACATGTTAAAGAAGATTAACATAAAATGTCGAGACAACTGGGGCAGAACCTGATCATGAGAATGCACGGTGAAAGAAAGCTTTTGGATGAATCAAACTACGGTGATAAGCTTTATCATCTATGTATACAAGTATTCAACCAAAAGGAAAAGACACACACACACACACATATATATATATATATATCAAGAAAAAAAACTAGAGAATTTTAGGCAAAGATATTAATTTCACACCTGCGATTTTACAATAATTTAAAGCTTATTATTGTACTTGGTACTTCAACAAAATATTTCTTTTAGGGCATTTCATCAATATTTTACAAGGGTTCTAAATGAATCTCTAGATTTACTTGTATTGGTGGTGAATTAAAGTTATTTCATATGAATAGAATTGCAACATTTAACAAAGATGTGATATACATCTATAGTTACTTGTACCAGTATTAAATTATAATTATTTAATTGCAAAGCAATATTTACCTAAAGTGTTGCAAATATTTTCTTAAATAGACACAATATAAAAAATCTTCAAACGTCTACAAAACCATAAACTTATAATTCAACCACATAGTAAACCTAGTTCATATCCTCTCCACATCCAACCCTTCCACTCTATTTTGATATAGTCAAAACTAAAGATCTAATTGTATAGAAACATAAAGACATAATCTTCAACATGTTGTAATCAGATCTCACTAAAATCAAAAGCTAAAGCCAAAAAACATAACATTAGAAAGATAACAATGTAGGGAGGTTCACACCACGAAAGATTTTTCTTTCACAAAAATTCCTAGAAAAGTAGAGATCAACACTAACCTTGGTGTGAATCAAGTACTAAAATGCTTTGACTATAATGAAAGTAAATTGAAGAGGAAAAAAAGAGGGTATGGACTATTTAATAGAAGATTGAGATTACAGTAATAAGTTTCAAAAATTAAGGATAAGAACAACCTTAAAATAAAGATACTATAACCAAAAAAAAAAAACAAAGTAAATAAAATATATCAAGATACTGAAAGGCCATCAAGACGTTTGTCTTTAGCCTAACATGTAGAGAATAGTAGAAGAAAATTATAATCGGAGAACCCTTCTATTAGCCTGAGACCGTTAACTAAGATTGGAAGATTCAACAAAAGAAGAGGAAGCTAGAAGGGAGAAAGAGTATTTTGGATAAAAGAATTTTGTTATAGAAGAAGACTATTTGAATTGGGTTTTTCTTAGGTTGTATACAAATGACTAAGGCCATCCCTACTTATACTTGTGTAGGATGGCTCTAGATATTACAACATCTAGACTATTCTATCATTTACTACAAATAACTCTCTAGAACATCTAGATATTTCTTCAAGGCAACCTCTCTACAATATCTAGATATTTTTTTAAGATAATTATTCAAGATACTATGCTAGACTATTCTAGATACTATACTAGAAAAATCTTTGATATTCCAAAAATCAACTTTGTCTTTTTTCACATAACATACTTGTATTTTCCTTAAATTTCTCATGTTTGTGCTGGCTCAGGTTTTAGGGGGTATGGATATCCAGTAATAGAAATCCATGGTCATTTGCACATCTAGTATCATTTTGAGTGATTGTTCATCTTCTGTACCGATTTAAGAAATTTGAGTGAAAAATAATCTCTTAAAAGTAACATGAAAAAAAACATGGACTATTACATAGCCTCCTACCTAAAATAGCTGAGCAGTTAACTTGAATTTTAGATCAAGGACCTATAAGATTCACATTATTCAAATTCGGTAAACTACAATTTGATAACTTGGGAGCATAATTTCAGCCAAACTTCTAGTATGTTCATGCAAGCAGAAAACTTTACTCAATACAAAAGTTAAAGAATTAAAAAAAGAATTGTATGGATCTAACCAAACCAAACCCAAGTACAAAAGGATGTCTGGTGGTGAAAAGATAACAAGTTAATAATTTTATCTCTACAAAAAATTAATCTGAAAAGACGAAAATAACCTCATTTTTTTAAATATCAACCATGCAAACCAACATGAGTACTAAGGTATGTTTTTCTTTGAAGTCATAAAAACATATGCAAACAAACATGAGTACTAAGGTATGTTTTGCTTTGAAGTCATAAAAAACACAAGAAAACACAAGAAACACATCAAGTTTACCAAAGCAGAAAACCTAAAGACCCTTATTTTTCTCAAACTAAGAACGATTCCTTATATTAGGTTCAACTCAACTCTACTCATTAATCTTTGCAATAATTTAATAGTCATTCCATGGTAATCTAGTTTGTTGCTGGAAGGAGTACTTTCTGAATGCCTAGAAGTTTGAATTTTCAAGTCCTACTTACTATCTAGGTGGGTAGTAGTCTCATAAAAAAATGCCAAAGAAATACAAAACAACATGCACCAGTTTCGTCTTGTTAAAAAGGATTGCTGACTATGGGACCTTATGTACTTTGTTGAAGAGAGAAAGTTATGCTGCATGTAGATCTATTTTAGACTTCTAATATCTGTGATCTTTGCATTCTTTCTTATTAGGAATGCAGTATAGAAAAATTAAGTACTTTTTTTCAGAGCTCTTTGTATCAGTCCACTGCTTTTAGTATAAGTGAGTAATTATTTTTGTTGGTACTCAATCTGCTGATGTATATAGCAATATTGTATTGGAACTCAACTTATAGATGCATTCAGATTAGTTACTGCTAGAAATACATAAGATATTCTGAAATAGCATTCTCTATTGATTCAATGATACAGTAGAAAATAAATATTTATAGCTATACAATTGTAAGGTTAGAGTCCTATTCTAGGAAGGAGTATATACGGTTGTAAATGTATATTTTGTAAATAAGTCCAATTCTAAGAAATAATATATTTTATGATTACTATACAATTATAGCTTTGCCTAACATCCCTCAAATTGATATCGGTAATCACAGAGTAGCAATTTGGAGATAAGATATTGATGTCATGCTCGTTTCATCGCCTTTGTAAATAAATCAGGAAGTTGATCATGAGAAGAAATGTGTTGTACAATGATGAGACAATCGATAACCAATTCTCGAATGTAATGGCAGTCCACCTCTATATGCTTTGTGTTTTCGTGTTGCACCGGGTTTGTGGCTATTTTAATCGCACTAGTGTTATCAATATGGAACAACGTGGGACATGTAATAGCCAGACCAAGATCAGATAATTGTCGTCGTAGCCAAACAATTTCTAAACTTGGTATCGACATAGCACGATACTCAGCCTCTGTAGATGATTTAGATGTACGGGATTGTTTCATACATTTCCATGACATCAAGGATTGTCCAAGAAACCTGCACCAATCAGTAACATAGCGCTGTGAATAGGGACAACCAGCCTAATCTGCATCAGTATATCCTTCAAGCTCTATAGAAGAATCAGAACCGAAAAGAACAACTTGACTCATAGAATTACGAACATACTAAATGACACGAAGTAATGCAGTGTGATGTATACAATTAGGATTAGCCACAAACTGACTTAGAACATGTTGTAAAATATTGTACTTCGAAAAGCCAACTAGAGATTCAGACAAGTTAAACATCAGTTTTTAATTTTGGGTCAACTTCAAACGACCATAACTTTCAGCACAAAAAGAGTTAGGTCCCCCAAAAAGATTCAAAACGAAGGTTTTTGAGTCCTCTTTCCAACGCGGCTGGGTTTGCCAAAATCTGAGCTCGGATGAAGGAGTTATGCTTGTTCAGTGCAGCCTCTCTAGTTAAGTCATTTCATCCATTTTAAAGAAGGGTATTTTGGTTTTTTCCTTACCCCCACTAAGCCTAACCATTTGTCTCACCCAAATAGGGGTCTAAACTGATTGAGATCAGTCTTCATTCATTCATAAACGTTTAGAAAATTAGGGAAAGGTTCAAGAGGAGAAAAGAGAAGGTTTCAAGAGTTCATCAAGACATTTGGGGAAATCGCCAAGAACTTAGTTTTTTTGAGGTATGTAAGCTTTCATAGTGTTGGGTTTGTTCTTCCTCACGCCAATCATGTAAATTTTAACCCATGAATTTGTTCTTGAAGTTGATTTATTGAGTTCTTGAGAAGTTCTTGAGTTTTAGTTAACAATGGAGGTCTTTGAGTTCTTGAGGCGAGGGTTTTCGAATGAGTTGAGTCACTTATAGATTTTGTGTGGGTTTCATTGAAAATGTTCTGGGTTTATGAAATTTTGTGACATTGGACCATGAAATTGCATTGGGTATGAATTGAATCGAGTTTGGGAGAGGAAGAAAAGATCAGGCAAAAATATCCGTCCAGGTCTGCGTCGCGGAGGAATTTTAAAATTTCAGTCCTCAGATATCGCGGAGAGGATACGGAGTCCACTATTTTGAAATTTATTTCGCGATCCAAAATTAAACCCCCCTCCACGTCGTGCCAGTGCTTTTCAATTTGTGTCATCGCTCTCTTCTTATTACTAACTATCTAAGCCTTCATGAATCATTGAGAGATCCTATATCCTAATCATAGATCTTAAATTCACATTTCAAATGAAGGTAAAGTTAAGAGGAAAGTTCAAGAAAGTCTCATCGAGTCATTTTGAGGAGTCTTTTGCAATTATCTAAAATTTGTTTTAAGACTTGGGTAAATGAGTAGGAGGATGAGGAGTGTTTAGTTTTATGTTTAAAAATGAGTATACGGGAACTAAGTATTCCTAAGTATGTAATACTTCTACATTTAAAAGAGAGAAACACCGATTTCTAAATGAGTTTATGATTAGTCTTGAGCATTACCTCTTTAAATAGAATCTTTTGAGCAATTATCTCAAATTGAGGAAGAGTTATATTTTTACACATATGAGCATGATATATATATATATATATATATATATATATATATATATATATATATTA